>WHPZ01583411.1:0-38409 GCA_016617965.1 Macrosiphum rosae | reverse complement strand
TGCTGCATCGTGACCATGTCGTTGACGCCCTTGTAACGTCCGCCGCTGAGCGCGTGCTTGATGGTCGGCAGGTTCCAGTGGTACACCTTGGCAGGTTTGCCGTTGGACACGAAACCCACGGGCACTGTGTTCAAGTTCTTGTAAGGCACCTGCTGGTGCGGCTGGCCCAGCCTTTGGTGGACGGCCGAACCATCGTCGTAAAAGTGTGAATGTGGTGGCAATTTGACGATGAACATTTGCGAATCCGAACCGCCTTTGCCGTCCGCGGCGTACTTGCTCCTCGACTGGCTGGCCAAGCGTTTCCGGTGATGGTTGGCACCGCCGTTGTCACCGGTACTTCCGCTGGTGGTTCGCACCCTCTTCATGCCCAACCTATTCAACAGTTTGGCGTTGTGCTGCTTGCTCGAAGACTGCTTCGTCGGCGTTTTGGCCGTCACCGCCGATTCGGGTGGGGCCGCCGCGGACTCGTCCACAGCATACATCACCGGAAACCGTTGGCTGTCGTATTCGTTGGCCACCTCCGCCACAGTGTCACTGACGTCGTTGCCTTTATTGTCAGTGGACGTCATGCCACCGCGGTCCTCTTTTTGCCTCTTCGCAGCTGTCGGTACGACGCCGAAAGCAGCCACCATCAATGCGGCTATCGCAAACAACAAAACTATTTTACGCATTTCGTCGCTTCCCTGCACACTTCTGAAAAAATATACACACATGAAGTTAGTCGAGGTACTTATAATATACAGTTGTAATATATGTAAATATAGATCAATTTTATTTATTTTTCAAAATTAAATTTATGAACATAAATTATTTTATGCATTTATCACCAGTACACAATATACATTATACTGCGTTAATTTTATATTCAATGTGGTTAGTTATTACTTTATATTGTGGCATTGATAAAATCGTGAATATGAAATTTTTTTTTTCTAATTAGATAGTTGATAGTATAGGTAATATATATATATGATTTTGATTTGAATCAAGTAACAGTCAGTTTCCTTATCGTGCACGGAAAGACACAGATGTGAAGATGAATCGTAGGAGAGGCTAAAGGAGTGGGGCAGGACACAGGACGAGGGTGGCAGGAAGATTTAGATGATAAGCATGGCTAATATAGGAAGTTCGAGATCCCCGCAGTATAACCCGGTCCCAGTACAGGAATAGGTATGTATGTGCCCTCCAAATGTCATTAAATTATATCTCAACAATATAGAATACAAAATAAACCGTAAAAACCTGTATTCATATAATCATATGACATATACCTACCACAAAGTTATTTTCATGATCAAGTAAAAAAAATGTTTAAGCCACATTTAAAGATTTTCAGGCATGCTGCACGTCGATCCAAATACAAAACGTTCCTATTGAAAGTTTGTCGTTAAACCCAATATCAGTCTTATTATGTTGTATAATATATATGTAGTACCTACCTATAGACTATAGTATATGCAGAGTATACATATTATAGAAGCTATATATTTGCGGAAAAAAACGCAAACGTAGGTCGTAAGTTCATAAGTATTTATAATATAACATGTCTATACACTGACACCGCGTGATCGAGGACTACGACGCTTCTGTTGTGCTGCAGATGACCCGCCACCGGGCCAACAAACTAATTATAATAATTTAAGCACGTTTTTATTTTCTATTTTTTCATTCGTCGCACGTTTTGCAGCCATATAATTGTTGTGTTATAAATTATTATAATGGAACTCGCGTGAGCGGTGTCGGTCAACCGCTTATAATAATATATAGATCTGCATTCGTTTCGAACGTACCGCAAGATCGTTGTCGTCGTTTTACAATCCCGTTGAATATTCGTGTGTAATGTAGCGAGTTTAGCGAGGGGCGTATAAAAGTCTGTTTTACTAGTTAACTATACCCACGCACTATAGGTACAATCATAATAAATGTAGTGTGTTTGTGGGTCTTTGCGATGTACGTCTTGTTATATGAAACAGTTCAATTATCATAATATAGCTGTTACACACAGGCCACGACAAATTATAGCGCTTATATGATACTTCTTTATAACGTCATATTATTATCGTGCCACGTGGAGAGCGGATGGCACTGTACGCGAAATATCGAATCTAAGTTTGGGTGGGCCAGGGACCGGGGTGCAACTAATAATATTGAAGACCCCTTAAAAAAATTGTTATTTATAATTAATTTGATGTACCTATTAGTTATACATATTTTTTTGGTATTTGTTAAAAGTGAAAATGGTTTTAAAAAAGAAAACTTTTCAACTAGGTACCTCGTGCATCATGTTTTCCTTGAAAGAGTCAAAATTATAGAGATAAAACTGAGTCCATAAGAATTAGTTTAAATAAACGGGTAGTGGGTAATTCCTTAAAATACTTTATTTTTCTTGGCCATTAGGTATTCAATATTATTTACAATTTATCACTTTACAAAGTTAGAAATTGCAGGACATCATCCGATGGGCTCTTAAAACAAACTCAGTCTTGAGGTGCATTTCACCCCTCGCACCCCTGATAAATTCGGCACTGATTATGCGTATGACATATATACATCCTTGCAGGTAGCTATATTTAATATTATAATATGCAGTTTGTAATATTTTTCGTACTCATGATCATCTTCACTCCATTTACCACCATCTCTCCAAATTCGCACCCGATGGGAATCCAATTTTGAACTTGAGTAACAAAAAAACCATCGTATGAAGACTGAGGGACTCTCGCAACACTGCAATGCGCATTTCCGCTTTTTTTTTCAAATACTGCTTTCGAATCTCATTGAACTCATACACGCTTAACACGTTATTCTTATAGTGTATACGATAGAATATATATAGTATTTACTATGCATGGTGTCTGGTGTCGCGTTCAGAAAAACTGAATAAATGTTTTCGTAATGGCTGTCCGGTTCACTTCCTAATTTATAGATACATTTACTGCTTGAACTCACACAATACATGGTGTCTCTCACCTGAGTCATAATAAAATAAACATGCTCTATCTAGTGGATCTCTGTATGGTCGTAATTTAAAGTCCAATACATTATGAAAAAAAAAAAAACGTCGGTCGATTGATACATGCATACCTATTTTAGTTATACTATGATCACATAGGTAAATAACTTTTGCTTCAAAAGAACTGTACGAATTTATGTTAGGAAACAGTCTAATATTAAAATGTGTTGTAGAATGTAGTAGACTGTAGTACCTTATAAATGCCTAACTAATAATTATGTACAAAAATATAAGTAAAAAACATAATAATATGCATAAATATATATGTACGTTTCAATAAAATATGCATGATGACAATTGTATGAATATCAAAAAAACAAAAAAAAATATTTCCCTCCACGATTGTAATATGTTTTATTAAATTTTACAGTTATATGGCGTAGGTACCTATACAAATCATGACATTTTTTAGGGTATTTGGTTTATAATTATGACGTTGACATAGACTTTTATAACTACTATTATTATACCTATATAGGAATATTATGTATAACTTGTAAACTATCGTAAATTATATTAGGAAGATGGTATATTATAATATGCGAGTGTAAACATCTACTATTTTATATAGTTGACACTTTACACAGGTATTTAACATTTAGGTGGATGGTAAAAAGTTTGCCAATTATTAATTACTAATTTATCAATGAAAAATAATATTTCTGTATTATTCTATAATATATTTTATCAATTTTCCATTTTTTTTTTCGTAATTCAAGATTGCAATAGTGGAAACGGTTTAATGTTCTGCATTCTGCTCATTTATTTTGTAGACAATACAATTAGTGTTCAAAAGATTTCCGGTGATAAATTATAAAAAGCTTAATTAATTTACCGTTATAATGAGCGTCACAGTATGTTCAGTATTGTGTTAATAATAATAATATTCCTATGACAAAATGACCTATTCATATTAGTTTTATACTTTTGTTATATAGTTGTTCGTTAATGTAGGTACTTACATATATTTTATCGTTAAAGTTATTGGTTGTATACCTAATAGAAAAATATTTACTATGTCGTAAAAGCCAAATGGATGATTTAACCGTGAAAACCGTAATAAGTAATAACCGTATGATCTTCGTGTAATTTTCAACTCAAAACATAATATTATACAGATAGATTATGTAATATGTACGCTTCAAATAATATTTTACTTATTTTACACATTAAGTACTAAGGTAATTTATGTCGGATTATGTCTCAGTACATAATTTTAACCATTGGATGAAGCGATGACCGGCGCCTGGCTGGCGGGCATTACGATAATGAATCATGATTTCATGATATCGTTAAAAATGCAAAATCACCTAGATCACGCATTTCACAGTCAATCAATATTGTACATTATCAGAGTTATAAATTATAATATAACCGTTTTATAATAATAATAACATATTCGTCGTCATGCTGGACTACTGTCTTGACGGGAAAAATACATGGTTCTGCAGATATCCTTCGGGTGCTATATAAGCTTAGCCTTAACTATTAAGTGCAATTATTAGGATCAGTATTATGGATTTATTTAGTACATTTAGTATGTTTATATATTATAATATACCAATACACATATAATTATAACGAACGGTTGGTATTTTATAGTAAAGAACAAAAAACCGGTCTTGAGTGAATCGGTCGACCACCCAACTCCTACCAACAGTAATTCGGTATTTATCATCCTTATTATTATTATTTGATTTAAAACACAGTCACGCCTACCAGCCTACGTGGTTATGGTCGCAGAACATATTATTTTAATGATGTAAAAAGAATAATACGATATATTATAAGAATTATTATTTTTACACCAAGTGTAAATGTGCATCGTCATTCAGTAAAAAAAAAACCATCATAACAACATTATTACACTTGTGTTTTAACACGGTGAAGAATGCATAATATAAAAAAAAGCGCAGGTACACGTAATAATAATAATAATAACAACGACCATATAGCATACGGGGAATTGTTGTGTAAAGCGTAGGTATACCTGGTAGCCGGTAACACCGGTCGAACTCGAACTCGGTCAATATCGAAAACCTGAAGTCTAGAATATTATAAATTATAGGAAAAAATATTAATTCACTATAATATTATAATAATATGATGTTGTTATGCGGGGGCGACGAATAAGGACGGTGATATAAACATTATCATATTATGTCTCGTATTTTCTAAAATAACTTTTTAAGACTAGAATGATAACATAATATTTTAGAAAATAAATACCAAGGTAATTATTTTTAACGGAGGAAATTGTTTTGTTTCCTCTTTAAGGCTTAAGCGTACCACCGTACCTTTTTAAGAAAATGTTAAAGCAGACTCCTTTTTAAGCGAGGTCTGTATTAGGGGGACTAAGTCCCCTACTTGCGTCCACTTACATAAACCTCTGCTCGTAGTCGTACATCCGTACGGTGGACGGTTCACAACGTAAACTATTTTGTGGTGTGCTTATGTACCTATACATTATTCGGCCGTGAATCTCTAATTCTTACTTAGTCCCTATTATAGTAGATATTATTTTTTAGTGGATATCTCCCAACAATTACCAATTACAACAGTCATCGTGAAGTTACTTTTTACGTATTTATATATTATATATCATGCTTACAAATAATCGTGCAATTTTTAAATTACCTACCCCAATGGCCAATACCCAACACTTCATAAAATGTTCTCTATTTATTTTATTATATGATAATTACTTTAATTTTGGCCGTACTGGCATCAGTATAAAATTAAGGCAGGCCAATTATGTAGGGGTAAAATAGGACCGCTAATATTCTGTCACCGGTTCAGCCACACATTTTTATACTGTAATAGTGCCATATTTCCGGACACATTGGCAATGTTAGAGGTCCGCAAGTGAATGTTTTACAGTAAATTTCAGTGGACGACATGCCGGCCAAACGAGTAATCGTTTCAATTAACAACACCGGTACTAATAAGTTAATGAATGCATTGAATGCTCCCAGAAGGACTACTGTATAAGCTTTTAATTTTTAAATAGTATATACATAATATTATATTATATATAAAGTGTGTAAATGTGTAATCCGGACTAATCCCTGTTATCAGAGTGTGTTGTATTTTCAATCGTGGTCACAATATTGTAAAATTACGAACGCGTGGTTTTAGTTTGGACATTAATGCTGGTCTTCCTCGGTGATCGGAGTAAAAATAATAACAATAATTTACTGGCCATTTAGATAGTCAAATTAATAAATAAAATATGTCAATATTTATTTATTTATTTATTATATATATATTCAACGGACGATAAGTCCTTCAACAGAAAAAATAAAAATATACAATAATACAACAGATTAAAGAGCAATTTCATAAAAACATAAAACAGAATAGAACAAGTAAAAATAATTAGGATAGTTTTCCAAAACATTAATAATAATTAAAACAACAATAAAAGTAGTAAGAAAATGAACAGTAAGTAAAAATATCAATACAATATAAAAATCGATTCAAGATTAGAAATGATTCACCTATTTAAATTATTAAGTAAAATTAACGTATTTGCTTTGAAGGAATAACGAGACATATTAAAAAAATCAAGTGAGGCAGAAATAATATTGGCTAAAAAAAAAGCTCTAGGGAGGAATGAATTAGTACCAGTGTTTGTTTTGTAGAATGGGATTTTAAACAAATCTAAGTTAAGTGTGTTTTTACGAGGAATACGGAAATTTATTAGAGCTAAGATCACAGGACAAATAACAAAACCGTTTAGAATGTCAAAAATGAACATTATGTCCTCTAAATTTCGTCTTACTTCAAGATGATGATATAAATTATAATATACAATATAATGGCCCAACTCACCACTGAGGATATTCTCGTATCGGTTATGTTAGGATATTAGAAAACTAATAAAAATGAAACAAATATTTTTACTTATTATTTCCTATATTTTATTATATTATGCAACATTATATCTCTCGTGTGCACGACGTCGAAGAGACTTGGTACATATTGCGTGCATATTATGCTGACGCCGCAGACACCGTGCGGGTATAAAAATATTATTATATTAACGATTCTAATATGAGATGAAGTATCGATGGTCTGAGTGAAAAAACAAAAATGCGTTTTGCACTATTATACCACACAACGCACTGCGTGCCCGCGAGGTGGTAATAAAACTGGCTCGCGCCTCATTCACACGGTGGAAAGCGGATACGTATTATGTACACGCATGTCTTATAATACGATTATTATTATTATTATTATTATTAATTGAAGAGTGAAAATGACAAGCAGTGAAAAAAAAAAAAGAAAAGAAAACCAGCGAGATCTCGATTGCAGTACCTACACATGTAAAATGTATATTATATTATGATGTTGCAAGCCTATATATACATATAGTCATATAGATATGTGCCGGATAATAAACGCCCGAAAAGAAAATTATTATTATACATCACACGCATATGCAGTACATAAATATAATATTTTTGTCATTATCACAATATCAGTTGGAAGACGTGTGTCGATTGCCGACTGCAATCATGACATCGGTGAAAAACTGCAGCTGTACGTGAGCTGAAAGAAGGGCGACGACGTAGCTCGTGTTTCACTTTTAACGAGGAGAATGAAAGTCACGGTCACATTATCGCTAACGCGCTTCCTCTCGATTCGGACGCTACCGAAGAAATGCGAATGACACTCCACGGTATAGTCATTATTTTGTCTTGCCGAAAAAAACACGTCTTAATATAGGATGGATATAGGTATACGTTATATTGTGTTGGCAAATTATTATTATCGCCAAAGGTTAGGTACTATATTGTGTTATACTTTCTATATATACACGCGCCAAAAGCACACGCCTTTACGAGTGAGTTGTGAGGTGTAATAATATGCTGTAGTCGTTTTTTTCATAATAATTTGTTTCTCTCCGTTATAATTGACGTGTAATTTTTATTTTTACGTTTACGATTTTCAGCTCCTAATACGGACGATGAGTACTACTCGAATACGTTAATATAGAAAATATATATAATATAAGACGTACACTACACACTGCACGTGTAGATTGCACGTCTCCAGCTGCATTATGCGCGGATGGCGGACGCGTTAAGTACGATGCACTTTTATTATACTACCTGCTGCCCACAGACGTTCATATATTAATATTTTTATGCGTTTTGATCGAGAAGAGTGGGTTTTTTGTACCACTGCTACACATGTTTACATCTCATGATGCTGATGCCTGGTGTTCGCGTGTCTACATAGTAATAGTCACATATATATGTATATATATATGTAGGTAGGTACCTACGTGATAATAAAAACCGTTGGCATGCTAAGTGCTTCCACTCAGTCATTGTACCTATTTAATATTATACGACGCATATACTATAATATTATTATATGACGATAAAAAAAGGTTCTGAGCAGCTTCCTCGGAGACTCTACATACAGTCTATATTGTAATATAATATAAGACAGCCGCCGTGATTATACTTTTTAGTCTTTATCTACCTTCACGGCTTTAGTATGTATAACCGTGGTGCCATGTCCATGTGGACTATTTATACGACGTGAAATAATTTGGTAATATATTAATTACCAATAATTATTTAATTTAATAAGTATATACAAACGGTGTCACCATAGACGCCGCCGTGATTTATCCAATCGCGAGGAAAACAATATTATATTTTGTTCAAAACCATTATTAAAATAATTATATAGTACTACTGTAGGTAGGTATAACATATTATAATATCACGAACGCGTCTTTTATTTTATAATGATATATGCGTTTTGATAATATACGTGCATTCCCGAATGCAGTATAATATAATATTATATTGGTAAATCGTGGTATAGAGTTGAATTATTATTAAGGTTAATAATAAAAGGAATTTGGATCAGATTAGGAAAATTCAAAATTTTTATTTCAATCAAAAATATACGTGGAATGATAATTATACGGTAGATTTAATATTTTAAGCGTAATGATGCAGTGTACACGGCACAGTGCACACACACACACGACTTGTTGATTATCATTAATAAACGTTGCCGGTGGTGGATATATTATATTATTATGTATACATAATATTATAATATTATAATCAATATGTAATCTTTAAATTGATGTATCACGATACGTGGAGTAGGTATAATAATGATGGACATTTTTTTGCAAGGTTATAACCGACTTCGAGGAAATATTACAAGATTATAAATGGGGAATTCGTGTTGTTTATTCGTGAGATTTACCATTCATCGCACTCATCTTAATTTCATATTTAGATTTAGTCACGAGAACGGCGACAAAATGTCAAATGACGTGTGCCCCGTGTTCGCGGATGCACGGTTCGTTGAATGTAATCAGTTAAATAATATTGTCATGATGTATCTATTGGTGACGAAAAAGGCAACCCAACTGAAAAGGGTCATGTCCACTACAACAGCAGTATGTGCAAAGGGTAAAAGGCGCCACCACCGACGTTGTAAATCCAACGCTTATGCCTATACTGAGCGACGTGCGTACTACGTGTGACGATTCCGCTTTATACGCGACAATACAAAACCATTATTACGCGCGCACTACACATTATATTGTATAATAAATAATAATATAATAATGTATACCGCAGCGGTATACAGCCGCGCTCGCGTTACCGTTACCGGCCGCCGCCAAGTACGAAAACGGATTCTTCTGCGTTGACCTTGTAAGGGGAAACCAGGTGTTTGGTGCGTCTGCTTTACTAAAACTAGACGTACCTATACAATAATAATAGTAATAATAATAATAATAATAAAAAAATAATAATAATAACAATAATAGGAGCACACGGCATAGACGTTGCGGCGGCGGCAGGTACGACCCCCGTTAGACCACGTCTCCGGTACGACGACGACCACTACGACGCGCGCGCAATACGTCAACGTCGCGTCTCGAGAATTCTGAAACGGCGCGCGGTCGATTGTCACGCGCCTCTCCTGACCGGGACCGCGTTTACGTACCGGGTATCCGTGGTCGTCGTCCGGAACGGTATACGCGGCCACGCAATAATTTATGCGGCGTACGCTTCGTCATACACTGTGGGTATATAATATAAATATATACATTACGCGCGTGTAATAAAGTATGCCTATAGGTATGTGCCCAATGCGTATCATGCAGTGTGCTGCACTATGCCTACATAGTATATACGCGATATAATATGTACGATAAATAATAATAATAATAATGTATTACAGAACAGCAGCAGCAGCAGCAATAGTCGTCAAACGGTCGACCGTTGCGATACGCAAAATACCTACATAATATTAATACATATAATACGAGAGCAGTAATAATAATAGTAATAAAAACGCGTGAAATAACTTAGTCGTCATCGTCGTCGGGACATCGTATTGGATTATTTTTATTACTATTATTATTGTATATTGTATGCCATCGTCAAGGAAAACGGACGCGCGGTCTTGGGCGGCAGCATCGTTCTACGCGCGTCTCCACGGCGACGCCGGTCGTCATCGTTTGCCGCATTTGTACAAAAACCGCTATGGAAATTCGAAATGTAGTAGCACACGCACAAGCACACACGCACACGTACACGTAATATAATAATATATTATTAAATCGTCGTCGTCGCCGCCGAATCGATTGTTATTTCCCGGCCGGCCGACCGACATATCATTGTCATCCACGCGGCGACGACGTAGCAGCGACCAAGTCACAGTCGCTATCCGCCGCTCACCGAAGTGGACATTTATAATATATTATATTACATATTATTATGACCGGTGACTGAGAGGAAGAAGACCCGAAGACCGAAATGTATAAACGCGCATCACGTCCTACGCCGGCCGCCGGAAATGTATAAATAAGCGTCGCTGCGTCTCTGCAGACATTACAATATTATTATGTATTTGCGACGTATATACATAATGTATTCAGAAAAAGCAGAATAATAAGTCGGGAGAATAGGTAGCTCGGAAAACGCGTGTTCCTAAAAAAAAGTAAAAACCGAATACGTGCTTGTCCCGTAAATAGTCACACGTTGTACCCCGAACTTTTCATTTTTCATTCTCACTCCGATTTAGATTATAGAAAATTTCGATTAGGTCGTCGAAGTCACTACGACGTAGTGTATACTGTACAGTGATGGGTGGATAAAGTTAATGGTTTATTTTTCAGCAATATAATATAGACCACTGCAATCTGTAGTGGTGTATTGCTAAAAAATACGCCTTTAAGCAGGTAAAATAATGGTAAAAACATTATCATTAAGTTAAAAAAAAAATTCGTACTATGCTAGAAATAATACTTTTTTGCAGCCTTTATTATTATGAGTTATGAGTTTATGACTATTAGATACAATAGTACTTAATACTTTTGAAGATAGTATTTTTTGGATATTTATTGCGGTAGGCACTTATCCAAACAAAGATCATGAAACCCCAATAAAAAACGTAAAGAAAAGAGGCCACATACATTGTTGACAATTTCTATTTCTAGAAGTTAAAATAAAACAACTAGAAAAGGAATTATACCCCCCTGGCCCGGTCCTTCCCCTCACTATATAATACCTCTGAAGACCAATGGCGTCAATTATAATTATGGGACTCAAGGAACAAGGAAGTGCATATGCATCTCATAGATCCTGTTTACATGACGTTACCTACAGTGATAGTATACAGGTATAAAAGATAATTATTTTAATTATCCTTATATTATATTGACCATTATAAGTATGCAGGAGAATTAATCACAAAATATGTAATTACCTATACATGTACTCTGTGCTTTAATAATATTTATTACTTGATTCATTATTAATTATTCATATTTTAACATTTTTTAAATGATAATTACTCTTAAATCAGAGAATAATATTATGTTGCTGTAACGAAGCGATCGGCTCCGATCATATTAATATGGTTGGCTATTGGTTAATTATTTTAAATTTCACACAGAGTCCTGAAATCACGCCCCTTGCGGCTCTGAACGGCCAGCTGTTATAAAATGTGTTTAGAAACTGATAATACACTACCTGGCTAACCCTATTTTGTAGCGTATTGTCGTCGTCGAGGTGTCATACACTCGTACGCGGTAGTTTGCATTTCTTGGAAAATAGAGATATTAATTATTATTTATTTACCAATCATTTTGAGTAAAAGAAAAAACAATTTAAATCATAACCTTCTTATAACTCTAATTTATCATTAGATTATTTATATTTTAACATTTTTTTAAAACTATATCTACTGCCCGTGTTAAACAGATTAATAAAAACATTTCACGGCGTTATAATATAATGAGATCGAGGAAAAACTTTGACGTTTAATTTAAATTTTATTTGTAGCCACTGACTATGTCAAATAATATATGATGCATATATTTATTATAATATCCATATATGACATTTATATATTTTATAAATGGAAAAAAACTTGTTAAACACATGCATAAATAAATAAATATAGATATTTGTAGAATAAAAATGATTTTAATTTAAAATATATAATTTATAAATAAATATTTTAATATTTACAATATTTTGGTGAACATATTTAATTTGAACTAATTAAAACAATTTATGCTACCATCTATCATTCTATCATGATTATTTTAACAGGTAACTAAAATATTTATGCTATGGAAATTATTAAAAATGTAGTTCATAATTAAAATTATGCATACCTACTACCTATGTCCTATGTTATAATTTGAAAAGCTTTTTCATTTATAAAAATTTAATTCATATTAAATTGACCTCATTAATACCTCATATAATCGACTATAAAATCGAATACATGATGTGTATTAGGTACCTGTTTATAAATTACACTATCGATTCAAAATTAACATATTACTCATATTATCGAAATTATTTAATTATTTTTACTAATATCTCTATAGAAATTGATCTAAGAATCTATGATTAATCTAAATAACCTGGTACAGTAATACTACTTTAGGCTGGTTATATATACTTAAATCTAATATCATTTTAATAGTTCAATAATTTTGTCATGCTACCTAGCAATCAAATACTTTCGTTATTGTTAGTTAATAATTGATAATACATTTTGAACACATAATATATTCATGGCAACAGTAAAGATGTAGCTTCTCGGCATATGAATATTTTTAATTATTATATTATATTATAGTGTATTGATGATTGTGAAAATTGATTACTGTACTAATTATTAATACCTTGAATATATTGTATATTAAATTATACTATTATTTGATATATGCGGTAGTTAATTAGTTATTATTAGAAAAATATCAAACTTATTCCATAAATATAGTGTATACCTATGTATTGGTATTATTTTTATTATTATTGTGATACTATTGATGACATGCATCAATTGGCGAGTAAACTACTCAAAGTGGAACGGATATTATAGGCTTGCGCCTTGCATGTCAAACATGCGTAGAAAGATATACTCGTCTTTTATCTGGGACATGGTACAGGAGCTAGTAATTTAAAAAAAAACGTATTTGTCTCCCCAGGCTATAATATTAATAATAATTGCATATATAGTGTATTCGTCACCAGGATTTCCGTCGTAGCACAATCGACCTGCAAGAGGTGTTTAAACCAGTTTTGTGCGATTTTTTATAAGAAATACAAATTCACACAATTTATATTGCATCTGGATAAATAACATATGGCCG
This sequence comes from Macrosiphum rosae, assembly GCA_016617965.1. Classification (NCBI taxonomy): domain Eukaryota; kingdom Metazoa; phylum Arthropoda; class Insecta; order Hemiptera; family Aphididae; genus Macrosiphum; species Macrosiphum rosae. The sequence goes on along the minus strand of WHPZ01583411.1, from coordinate 24,730 downwards.
TTTGGGCCATACTATTATTATTTATATTTATTGTCACTTTAAAACATTAACGTTTTATTTAATAACATAGTATTATGCATTCGATATTTTGAATATTCTGAAGCATAATATAACCCAGTTTAAAAATAAATTTCTATTAGGGACGACAAAAATGTGGTGTTTTTCTTAAACATAATTTACAGATTGGAAAATGAATAGCCTGGTGGAATTTCAAATAGGTGATACATAATACTGATAATATATTTTATTTTGTTTGTGAAATGTGTGCTGATATTAGAAAGAGATGTGTCTGGACAGTTATTGTAATGCAATAACTAATCAATGTTAACGTTAGAAAAAATAAATAGGAACACAGTGTCAGGAAACTTCTATGAAGAGATTAGTAATGATGGATTATTATAAATAATATAATGAATATGATTTAGTATTTTTTATGAGTCAGGTTCTTCTATCCAAACTTATTTATTTTATCATTATACCACAATATCAAAGTGTATTATTTATATTGAGTAATAAAAAAATAGTTAAATTAATTAGGTACTAAAATATGCTGTATGCGACCCTGTAGGTAATTTTAGTATTTACTACAATAGGTACAAATAAAAAGGTGGGTTACCTATATTTTTTTTAAACGTAAATAATCATTTTTTGTGATAGGATAATTCTTGTTTATTGTTAGCAAAAAGAAATACAGAACGTTAAATTACTTTATTTTTATAAAGTCATAAGGATAAAAAAAAATTAACAACCGATTTCTTGACGTTATTGCTATAGCAGAAAGATATTTCTTCATTTTATGTCATTCCAAATTAATTTTTTACGATGTTTATAGTGTGATTGAATTTCTGTATTTTATTTTAAATATTCACTTAAAATTGATCATTTTTTGTATTTTTATCAAGATATTAAAGTATATCTTTAATATCTTGGCCATTAGTTGTCAATAATTACTTCCTTACATAATATATTAATAATAATTAACTATTGTACTATTCACATTATTATTATTTTTTTTTATAATAAATGAAAGAAGTCACAGCAATTTTTTAAATACTAGAAAAATGCTACAAGATACTTCAGTAAAATAATAAGGAACTGTACATCACCACTCATCAATATTGACACTTGTAAATTTTCATGTATTATGTACTTATATTATATATAGGTATACTATATTATATTTATCTTGTTATCTATACATATTATTGTTATTTGAGTGATATTATTTTTCTATGTACCTATTCCGTCAATCATTTCATTGATTTTGTTAACCACAATGATATGACTCCAGACTCATACTATACGTATTGAGAAAACGTCAAAATGATGAATAAACGACAGTGTGGTACCTATCCATAGAAAAAGGATGTTTTCTCGAAAATGTCTATTTCAATAATTGGGTGGCATATACAGCCGAATAGTACCATTAATATTAATATTTTATTTTTAACTGGAATTTTGTGTTAGGTACTGTTGTAATGGTTGCATGTTAAGTAAATACAATTTAATTTTCTTACACATACAACATAGGTAGGTACTGCATAAGTGTTCAATGTTAATTTCTAATAAAAATTTAACTATTATAATTTAACCCCTATTTGAAATGACGGATTACTTGAGATAAAATGTACAAAGTATATAAGAAGAACATCAGGCTTACGTATTTATTTAATATACACATCTTAATGATAAGTAATAGAAAATACTAACAATAACTATTTTTTAAACATATTATAATATTTTGTGTTTAACCTTATGGTATTCGACCATGATCTTTGAACATGCATGATGTCATAGAAATATTTTTTTGATGTGTATATAAGCAGTTTTAGGATATTATTATTGTTATTTTTTTTAATCAGATATTGGTAGATTAATTTCTAATAATTACTAGTTAATTTAATACTATAACAAAATTAGTATTTTATTATTCACGAGTTCACGACCTAACTGCAATTTAAAATCTAAATGAATGTTTAGCTCACTAAATAACTATAATATGAATTAAAATATAAAAATGATGGGTTTAATTAAGTACGCGGAAAAAATTAGCTATAATCCAATAATATGCATAATATTTTTATAGGATTGTTTAAAATTTAAGTATAAACTAATATAAAAGCAATACGACAGAGTATAATATTATAACAATTATTTTTATCGGTAAAATATATAATAATATATTTGCATATCATAAATATCTCGAATTTTGGAAATTTTAGAGTTTATAAGTTCTGAGTAAAATGTGTACACTATTCATACGTTATTGCCTACTATTATCATTTACAAATATTATATTTATAATTTATGTTATAAAAATGCAAATGACATGAATCTGGGCTTATACATTAAATATAGTATATGTGGTGGATAGTATAAATTTTTACCAATAAATGTTGTATTAAAATTCTGATTGGTGAACTAGCCAAGTAATTTTTAATCGAGCATGTGTCGTATATTTTAAATACACAAGACGTGTTTACAACTGGTCAACTTAAACGTCGTTGCTTGTCGCCCGTTGACCTAATAAAACTAGCCATAGTGCGGTCACCAAAAGAAATGCGTCATGTATTGGAATTCATCGTTGTATGCCGTCCATGCAGTATTCAATAATAATTGAATATGAATATTTAAAGAAAAAATAATACTGTTTTTCCCGTATCACGTATATACTATGTTTGTGGCATAAAAATATAGTCGACGACAAAATGCACTAGAATAAAGGTTCAACGTGGTCACGGCGGGTATAGGTACACAAACAAGAAAGGAAACATTATTTTATTCATAAGCTAAAGAAACAAGTACCTATACAAATTTAATAATAATGATGATGTAATGCCCATAGCGCATCTACTTCCGATACGCTGAAATATATGTAGACTTCGGCCACGACGGCGGCGGCGAACGTATTATTTGCAGAGGTCGTGGAGAAAAACGTACGTTTAACCCGATCAAAATGACCTCGGGTCAGGATTTTATTGAAATTATTTTTTATTTTTTTTTTGCACAAGACTGATATTTTTCTCGTGATAATTTTTTATGATTTTTTTACGCTTCTTATTTACCGCCGTGCCGCTATCGAACAATCGAACGCGGTTACCTATATACATTGTTTCATGTTTTTAATTACGGAAATGCTTTCGGTTTCTTTAAACGCAAATGTTGCAGCTGATATCGTTCTCAATAGCAACTATAGGTATACACTTCGCAATCAAGTTGGCCACAACTACTCATAAGTACCACGGTATAGTTATGATAATAAATTGATATCTAAATATTTTCAATATTAATTCATCCGTCGTCGAACAATGGAAAATGAATCACGTTTATTTTTTTCTCTCATATAACATGTATACTTTGTATACTTGTGTTTATAAATGTATAATGTATATATATATAGTTTATATACATATTTATTTATTTATAATACAACATATGCACGTATAATATAATATCTTATATATAATACGACTGTATTATTATATTATGCAGACAAAAAAACGGACGTACTATAGGTAGGTACGTATATATTGTGGCCTAAGTAAGTCCTTGTAAATTGTAATACTCTGATCTCAAATATAATATTATAATTTTATACCTATATAATACGTTTCTTCGGACACAACATCGCAAGTGTACAGCCCACACTCCACGCAGACGCCTCGCGCGGTCGAGGTCTTCCCGTGCCATATTTAATTTTTTGTCACTGATACTTTTCATATGGAGTCACTTCATATGAGAGTTTTTTTTTCAATATACCTACGACTACTGGTATACCCTATGCGCACACAGGTGTGGACTGGGAATAAAAATTGGTCCTGGGTAAACAGGAAATTCAGCCCATTCTTGGGCTAATAAAAATTGTTTATAAGTTATTGGCTCAAATATTATTCAAGTAGCCCAAATTTTCGCCAGGCCCAGGTGGGGATCGCCTGGCAGCCATCCTAGCCAGTCCACTCCTGTGTGCACATACCTAATTATGTATTATAATACTAATGAATAAAAATATAATTCATATAAATGTATATCAGATGTTAATATGGTACAAAGATTAAAGGTTCTCACGATTAAAATATACATACATTCACAATTTATTACTACCCAGAAAGAATTTGAAACGATGATATTATTATTTAAAAAATATCATAATTATTTAAATACTTCCTGGATCGCGTTTAGTTCCGCTTCGTTTAAAGTCTTACGATGTCAGCGTTGGGGTTTATGTTATATTTATCATTTAAAAAAAAAAAATCAAGTGAATTGTTATAGTCGCAAGTGATAAGACTAAAAAGGAATTTTTTTTCCTTCAATTCAGTTTAAAAAATATACGAAAAAGTTTAAGTTGACTGCTCCACCACATATCTAACCATGTAGGGTAAATTTACGTAAATGCACCAGAGTTTTCGAATATAATATGTTTAATAACTAATAAGTACTATATTTTGTGATAATAATATAATATTAATACATATATTTATTATACCGACGAGTATTCCCTAAGTAGGCTGTACTGTCGTGGGAATACGTTCACCTTCGATTTTTCAATAAAAATAAAATATAAAATTCGAATGTGGGTATTTATATGAAAAAAAATGTTCCGAATCTAATGTCATAATTTGTGGTTAAAGTATAGTTATAGTTTATATGTATGAAGTACGTATAAAATATTGCTGTGCAATATAATTTTGTCGTAATAAAGTGACAGTTTAAAAAAAATGTTCAATATCTTATAACAGATGATTCATTTTTTATATTTACAGATACAAAGCTATATTATGGTTAATATTAGGAGGTTGTTATATAAAATGAATTATTTTGAAAAACGTATACGGACTTTTTTGGTATAGGTATATAGGTAAATAATCAATAGGATTTATATTAAATACATTTTTGAATATAAGTTAGTATCGATATTGAATTAAAAAAGTGAACTCTTTGTAATAATTGTATATACTAATTAGTAATTATAACCGATTTTAAATATTATCGCGATTACTATAATAAAATGATGACAACGAAATTACTATATTATAAGTAGGTACTTTGTACTTAGGTACATACTAAATTTAAACATTTTGATGATCCTAATGGCTGATTTTAATATTTTCAACTATTTAATTCCAAAAAACCGTTGTTCTTGTTACAATTCTATTTTAACTATTCATAATCAGTATATAAGAAACCACCTGCAATTCCTTCATATTTTTATACGTTTACATTCAAAAATAAAACAATAATTTCAAATTTCAATATCAAAATAAAAATGTTGTTACTTTAGTTTAAATAGTATATGTATAATAGTTTAATACCTATCTAAACCGTTATTATTCAGCAAATAATTAATAATTCATTTAAAAATTAATTCACAACACTTAACACAAAATGTTCGCTATTTTTAGTTGCATATATTATACGGAGGAGTTGTAGGTACTATGTATTATAACAACTTGAAGGTTTTGAATTGTGTTAACCCCTTAAAAATATGCTGCCCTTTCAAACATTGTATGTACTAACTTGTAATAATTTTGAACATAATATTATGGATATTTGTAAATATTAAAATAAAATGAATACAAATACTAACCTTATTATTTGTACGTATAAGCTTTATAAATAAATACACGAAGAGCGGTATGGTGCAATTATATTTTCGATTGGTTGTTTCAGTGTTTACGTATGTTCGAAGACAATTCGTGAGACGAAATCTACTGAGACTTCAATATGCCAAACTTCGCAAAGTGGAAGCCGAAGATCAACTGACGACGCGACTGAGGTTAGGATACGCGGCAAGCGAGGCACTCATCTCTCCACGCCGGTAGGTACATCTTCGTTTGAGTAGGAAATAAAGAGGGCGGGCAATATTGTTAAACGCACTCATACTCGTATACACACACACACACACACACACACACACACACATATGCGCGCACGCACCCATACTCTCGCTCGCTCACAAATAACATAATATACGTATATATTGCTATTAAAAATCTATTTTAAAAAAATGTGAAAGCATTTTTTCACTGTTGCCACTCAGTTTTTTTTCAATATACCTATTTGAATGGCATTTAATGATATGTTGTCTTAAAATTAATTAAACGTACATTAGTGGCGTTAGTAGACCGAAAATAAACGATGATCAAACCCAATTATAACAGGGACATTTTTTTTTTTACTTTCCATAATATGATAGAGCGCGTAGTGCAGTATTAGACTATTTAGCACCGACACCGCTTCTTTAATATGTATTCAAACATAGAAAAACCTACTTTATATTTATGCGAATGAGTAGGTATAAATGTATGATATAATATTGAGAGTAAAATCGATAAAAAAAAAACAAAAAACAACGTACCGTATGTCCTTATAATAATATATAATATATATAAATTTATTTTTGAATGCGTAATACGACGTATATGCGTACCTCTAACGTTTAAACCGATCGGTATAGTACAGATGATGTACGACGTCTTTAAGTTTTTGTTGTTATAATATTATGACGGTGTTAAATAATTGTTGTATTATACTACAACGTATAAAATATGAAAACATCGACGAATAGGGTAAAAAGTAAGAGCCGCAAATGTCCGAGTTTTAGTACAAAGGCCCTAATAATAATATGTTCTTTCCTCGAATCGATAATCTGACAAACGAGTGTCGCACGAACATGCAATCAAATGTATGATTTTTCTTTCGACCGCGCAGTTATGATACTTGTTATTGTTGTTTGCGTGTTTTGGGGCGCGGCAGAAATGCATTATAGCCACCCCAATTGCGGAGGGTAGCTACACTTTTCATCGTAGCGCTCTATAATAAATGAACAAGAATGCACTCTTCCGATCGTTAAAGGTCGTTCGACTGTGCAAGCCGTACATCCTATATTATATTGCACAGACACGCGTACGACATATTTTATAAAAAGGATTTGCCCTCGTCGGCCAAAAATAATACACTAAAGGATTTGCTGCAGTATGACCGAATCGCAAAACTGGGTATTATTGATATAACTGTTATGACAGGTAAAATGCTGTATGTATAGATTGAAGTAATATTAAATATTGTATACTATTTAGGTAAAGTTTATACACAATATACGATGAATAAATTATGTTCTACCGTTTACGGTTAAATCGTTCTCTTTTACATGATTTGTATTAATTGTCGTTTATTCAATCAGCGATTCGAAATTTAATCAAAAATTAAAATTGTTAGATATATTGTTGTTCGTATCATTATAGGTATTAATATATTGTCTTGAATGAAAGATATAAATAGTATATACTTTTGGTGGATTCAATATTTCAATCAAAAAGTACAATGACTCAAGTTTGAGTCATATACGTGTAATATGTGGGAAACACGCAACATTTTTTCACTGTAATTAATAGATACGAGGCATATAATAAGTAATGGAGCAGTGTACATAATAGATTATGTATCCACTTGCCCCAATTTCCTATACAGTTTTCTATCAAAATATTTTCAAACTATTTTTTTTTTTAGTTGGTATTTCTTTAGAACGTCGTATTCGTCAATTAACCAATACTTTTATCCTATATAAACGAAATTATTTTATTACCTATATTCAAAGTTACCACAATAGTGATTTAATGTAAAAGATTTAAAAAAAAAATTTCTTTATATCCCTAAATATAGGTATACACAATTAACATTCAAATTTCTAACCGATAGGGAAATCATTTTCGATACTGTAGCAAGGGTACACTAAATGGCATTAAAATTTAAAAATGTATTTACTTAAAAGGTCACCCTTCAAAATTATTCATGGTCCGATATTTGAGATAATATGCTGTAGATGATGGAAATAAAACATAATATTTAGTTATCTTTTTTATTTCTCTTTAATATATTTTAAAAAATAATTCTGAGTGGTCTGTTATCAAAAAAATATCTAGGGTTCGACTTTGTAGCTTAAAAAGCGTGTGAAAGGCATTACTTCGATAAACAAATTTATTAATTTTCGATTGTACTGTATACTGACGAAATTAATTACGATCACGTAATTCATGCTATATATTATTAAACAACTAGGTACCTACCAAGACTTGGTAGTAAATACCAGCTAATATTATTTTGTAACGGGTCATGAATGCACGTGCATGCATTTAATACCTATATAATATTATATAGAGTAATAACTAATAATGTATGCGCAATTTAATTTATACAAAACAAAATAATATTATAGGTAACAATAATTGCAAAATGGAAATAATATTATTATTGTTTGAGTGGGTCATCTCGTCGAATAAACAGCATTAGCGTTGTTACACTTGTTGTTGTTGTTGTGTGTGCGTGTGTGTGTGTGTTTTTTAGTATAAAAGTATAAAGAATTCGCAAGCGCCTTTATAGGTAACTGGTTTCTAACGGTTCCGACCAATACTAATAAACGGCTTAATAAATTTCAAAATATAAAAACCTGTTTTTCGGATGCATTCAATATACCCCTTGCAATCATCGTACTAAATATAACAAGCATCTGTATGGATTATGCACGGATCATATAGAAATAAAATTGTCCTCTAATTATTAATTAGAAGAATTGTCCCAAGTGGAAATCAACTTATATCAATCCATTATGTTTATTATCTTATCTTAATCGTTAACAGGAATGTGTAAAATATAGGTATGTATATGAACAGTTTGTATTGGACTTAGTTTATTTAACTCAAATTGTCTACATTAAAATCTTTTTCATATTACATTATTACCTAATACCTATATTATTTAGTGGTATTACTAATTATTTATTTATTTAAAAATGTAGCATGCGACTACATGGAAATATCGAATTACAGCTAACTGAGCTAACTAATACAAAATAAGTTAATTTTTGGTCCCTACAAATGGGTTTGTCCTGAGATCAGTAAAACCTTCCACCGGCTATGATGTAGTATAAGAACTAAGAAGGATATCATGTCATAAAATATACGATTTATGTTATACGCCATTTGAACTTTGATTAGTCGTAAATTTAAAAATTGTATTATTATATATTTGTCCTTAAGGGCATGAATAGGTTGAGCTTATATAGATATACTCAGATACTCAGGTAGTCAAGTCTCGGATAATTATATAGTTACGTACATATACATAGGCACATAGATATTCAATAAGGCAGAAAATTACAATAATTTACGTTCTCAATTATATTATTATTTTAATAACCGTCAGCTTAAAGTTTAATTAACTAACAAATAACAATACATTTTATGTTACATAGAACCATATATAGAGGGATTACAAAAAAATGAATAACTAAACCAATTTATTATTTTTCAGTTATAAAATTGTCCTTTTTTGTACACGTTTAACTGTACTGATAATATTGGTATATGAAGATTGTTATATATAGTATTATTTTTAAAATACAGTAAAATGTAAATTGTTGTTTCAAACAACATAATATTAGGTAAGTAATGATGGGATTTGACTTTATCTTTAGGTTTGTGTGTCGAAATGGAGGTTTCAGATAAAAGACACATTATGACTTATGAGGCATAAATATATACCTCTATTCAAGCGGGAAACTGTGAATGGGCTAGTCTCCACAAAGGATGATAAATCCTTACGAAAACTTGGTAATATTATTTACATATAATATAAGTGATGTATAGGTACTAGGACCTAGTAACTAGGTACTGTAGTAGTGTATTGCTTTTTTAAATCTTTATTTTTTATTCCCGTTTAATTGTAATGATAATATTGATATGCATATTATAGTATAGGCAGTATTATATTTAGAATACAGTAAATAATTGTTTTCACAATTGAAACTAAGAAAAATTAAACTATTCAAGCATTAAGCAACATATTATATGGGTAATTTATAGACTACTGACCTTCAATCTTAATTATTGTACATTTAGGCGATTGATATCCAACGACCAACTGGATAAGTAAACACCGAACATCGACATTCTACTATTATAGGTATATATTATAGAAGTATTCGATAACATTTACGCATTTAACTTTATCAGGTTTGTGTGTACAAAATGGAGGTTTGAGAATTGAGATAAAGGATACATTATGAGGTATATACAAACTATATATAACCGTATATATAAACTATAAACTATATTTATTAACTATACATATTATATTATATACATTTTATAAAGCGTGTGAAACTGTGAATGGATATGTCTTGGCCCTTGGTGGATGTTAAACACTAACGAAGACACGGTAATATTATTATATTTACATAATACCTATAATATAAGTGATATAGCTGTATGCTGATAGTATATTATACTATATAGTATACATAGTACAGTATAGTTCAGACATAGTAATAGGTAATGTATATTATATAGTTAACCCATTGCATATAATAATATGTTTGTGTACATAAATAGGATTAATGGATTCACGTCGTTTCTGAAATCAGCAATAAATTAAACAATTGAAACATAATTAGTCTTTGTAAAAAAGTATGTACGCATTTGAAATGATATAATGTTATTTATGAAAAAAAAACAACAACAAAATAAAACGTACATTGTTCACCGGCATATAGAAGAATGTACCACAGAACGCGGGCAACTCACTGCGAGTGGCTTATAATAATAGATGTAGAATTCGTATTGTGTCCGTCCAATTCTCAGGGGGATCGATTGAATAAAATATATATAAAATATAATATATTTTTTAACCAAACCGCCGCGGCGGTGCGTATACAATTACAATAAGGATTAATGCGTGTCGTTTCGTCGTCGGGTATATAAATTAAATCCTGTTACATTTATAAGGATCTCTAATTAATTACACTCATTTCTATTTTCAATAATATATTGCAGACGGCAAATATATAGCTTAGGTAGATACGGTGAATATAATATAGGTAATAGTAATAATAATATGTGAGTTCAAAGCGCGTACACCCGCGCGCGCGCGTGTGTGTGTGTGTGTGTGTGTGTGTGCACTGCAAATTTATAAAATAAAAAGTAAATACTCAAAGGGCTTAACGATAATGCCGATAATCGAATGAAAAGTTAAAATAATAATATATAACATTGCACTTCTCACGTGTGCATCGTGTGGAAAGTACTGATGCAGATTTAACGCTGTGCATTATATTATTTTATAATTTATAATACATATTATGCATATAAATACCAATTACCGGGTAGCAGCTAGCGGTATGGTGGTGATCCGTTTAACGTACTACGCTAATAATATTATATTTTTATTTTTGCTCTGCTTGTAATAATAATTATGATTTATGAGTTGTAACTTATAACAACGATAAATTTGAAAACACTTATCTCGTTATTTTGTTAGTAAAGTTTTGTACTTTTTAATAACGACAACTCTTGATATTATAATATATACATTTTACACTCCGATACTGAATGTTTTTCCGAATATTTCGATAGGTAATAAATATAAATTGTATTGCATCATATTATATAATCATATTAATCATACTTGATATATTAGAAGTTTAAACCACAACTACAATTGAGTATAATGCGTGAAAACGGATTATTATTATTTTTTTTTTTTTGAATTTATTGAATTTGCAAAATAACAATAATAACAACTATGGAGTATGGACTACTATTATAGTCTGGCATAGTGTTTTGAAGGCGAACACAAGGAAAATAGATGACATTATTAACTATTTTTATATATTATAATATTATGTACAATATTTAAAAACGTATAACAATTATTATAAATAATTCTCTTATTAGACAAAAAAAATAAATTATAAAAACAAAAATTCGAATAAATATATAATAACAATACATAATAATATGTAAGATAATAATAATAATAAATATAATATAATACTCATTGTCATTCAAGTATGTATATTTACATCAGCGGTCACGTCCGCATCACTTATAAGATAAATAATTAATATATTATTTTATTTTTTTGATTCGTAAGATCACGAGAACGGATAGTCTTATTTGGTGATCACGACGACGGTCGGCGTCGTGATTGATAATTAATAATAATTATTATAAGTTTGTTAAAAATAATAATAAATTACAAAATATTATATAATAATATTGTGTCTATTGTCTATAATAAATCGCGTGACGGTTGCTTATGGGTAAATGTTTTGCAGCACTTCAGAGTACAAATTGTCGTATGCGCTCTGCAACAGGAACACGTCTGTCGGGCGGCCGTTGAACACGTACGGGCCTTTGTCTAGATGGTAGATCGGTGAATCCGGTTGCTGTTGCTGAGGAGGAGGCGGCGGGGGTGGTGGCGATGGCGTGGATGACGGTTGCGGACGTCTGTTCGGTTTCTGCGGCTTGCCCGGCAAATGCTGCTGCTGCTGCTGCTGTTGGTGCTGGTACTGGTTGTGGTGCTGTTGCGGCAGCGTGTATATTCCCACGGGCTTAGCGTTGGACACGTAGCTCAGTGGTAGGTTCAGAAACGGCGAGTGCGGCCGCTGCGTGAACGGCGGTGGTTCCAACCGCGTCGGTTGGCTGACGTAACCGTAACCGGGCACGTACATGTACGGTTGCGGTGGTAACCGGATAAAGTACACGGGCGAGTCAGGCTTGGCGGGTCGCGCCCGGCTCGACAGCCGCATATCCTGATCGACGGCGTTGCTGTCGTCGACGGTCCTCAGCTCGTCCTCGTCGGTCGGATCCTGCAGAGACAACTGTTGCTGTTTCTGTTGCTGGTGCTGGAGCTGGTGCGGCTGCTGTTGGTGTTGCAAGTAATACGGTAAGTCGTCCATCACGTCGTCGTACAGATCGACCGCGCCGCCGGCGTGGAGATGGTACTGATGCGGAGCCTGCGGCGGTGACTGGAACAGCGACCTGGACCTTTTGTCATTGCGGTTGGCCGGTACAGCGGCGGCGACCTGCAGCGACGGCGGTGACGACGGGGTAGGCGTAGGAGCAGCGGCGGCGGTGGCGGCTACAGGCAGCGAACTGCACGGCCGCAAGACGCACATTCCGAATACGGCAACGACCAAGTATGTGAGATCCATAATAACCACCGCGACCTGTACAAATATATACACACTCGGTTAAAAATCACACATCATATATATATATATATATACATTAATGTATGTTTGTATGTGTATGTGTATGTGCATGTGTATGTGTGTGTGTGGAGATAGGAAGGTACCTATATAATATAATATAATATGTATTATATGAGAAGATTGTATAATATTATATATATCATCGAGCATATTATCATCTATATATAGTTGTTATTATATACGGGATGATCCATTTACCGTCATGAGCTGTTCGTATAATATATTTTCAGAAAACATTAACGTTTTTGGGAAATATTTCTTTTACATATTTTTTAAATAGTCGTTACTATACAAATAATATTAATAAGTTTTTGGAAAATGATATTTTTTACTAGGTATTTCAAATCGTTATTATAGTTATTACCTATCATTTTTTAAGCTTTCTACTCTTTTGAATGACAATATATACCAAAACATTTTAATGCTATATTCTAAAGAAGTATATATTTTTTGGAGTATTTTTATCTTTAAAAATCGAATTTCGGACAAGTAATTTATTGTAGTTATAAGAATATAGAGTTTAGATGAGCGGAATAGTCAACATTTTGCAGGGTACCTATGTGACTACCTCTCCACCCCGCTCATCTAAACTTTAAATACTTACATTTCGCTCATAATCTACTCGTCCAAAAATTCGATTTTTATGCATCGAAGTACTCCAAAAAATATTCTACTTCGAAACAAGGAGTTGAAAATGCATGTTGGCATTCAAAAAAGTAAAACAAATTAAAAAATGTAAAATGTATAACTATAAAAATGGTAAAAATATATTTTTTAGGAAAAGTAATGTTTTAAAGACTTACAATTAAGTTAAAAAAACATTTTCAAAAACGTTAATAGTTTTTGAAATAATGTAGGTAGATTGTAGGTATGTCTTATGTTAAATGGATCACCTGGTATAAACTATAGTTTATATACAGCAATACAAATATGATCTATATATAATACGTAAGTACCTATATATCTATACGTCGCCGTTATTTCAATCATCATTATACTATGTCAATAGTCATTAACACGAAGTCCACAGGGAAAACTGTATTGTTGGTGTATTAGTATTACATAATTTTAAAGGTAGTCATTAGTCAGGCATGGTCCACAAAAACTCACCAAAAGTCTAGTTTTCAGAGTTTAAAAGTCATAGCCCATAGGTATGTGGCTTGTGTTGTATTGTAATAACAATCGAATGAATAATTATCATCATAAAGAGTACGCAGCAGGTCACCTGAAGCTGCCCAAATATCTTATTGTTATATGGCATGAGCTGCAGGTTCAGTCTAAATGTTGACCTTTGATATATATATAATTATTTAGTACATATACATATAGGTTTCTAAATTTTAATACTGAATGTTACACGCAAACGGCAAACAGCGAAAGTAGGTTTTCCTTTTAGCAAGTTTCGAATAGGTATAATTTAATGGATAGTGTGGTGTGTACAGACGGTTCTAATAATGACGGCTATGGTATTTTGTCATAACATTGTGTGTTTAAGCATTAATGTTGATGTGAAAATAATATATTATTATGAAAAATTCATCTCCTGACGTATTTTTCCTCTATTTTATATAGTTTCCTCGTAAGTTTATAATGTGGGTAATATAATTTCCTAGGTACACATTATTGTTTGTAACTTATGAGTGTTTGAAAGTAACCCGGTGTTTTTACGTTATCCGACACGAGTATTGACATCATGGCCCGTAAACGACCGCACTAAATGCGTATATACTATACGTATAATATATATATAAATATTATATTATAAACGATAAACTTAATATATAACTTAAGTTTGCAGATATGGCATTTAAAACCATCAACGGGATTTTATTTACCCTTGCTCGTCTTATAACCTATTATTGCGCATATGTAACGAAATCAAGGATAACGTTATGTATTAAAATTGTATAATCGCATATAAAGTGCAGTAAAATCTCTTATTTTTCTCTTTTTGGTTAGCTGTGTACAGCTTTACACTACAACCCAAGGCCATAGTGATAACGGTAGTTGAATAAAAATGGATTTCACGGTAAATACATTTTTTTAATATGATAGCGAAAACTAGTATGCACGAATTCATAAACGTTTGTATGAAAAATATCATAAAACACATAAAAATTCAACAATTATTTTCTGAAAACTAATTAAAAATAATGTTTTTGTTGTAGGTCAGTTTCGTATTATTTCCGTTATAGTATATATAATTTATTATATGTACACAAACTAGCAATTTTTAATTACTTTATTGACTTGAAACTTTACTGTTCATTATTAAACATGCGAGAAATCCTCACACTCTACTTAGTACGTACAAAACTGTACATTATGGTAAAAAAGAAATAATGATTAATCTATAGCAGTTGAAAATGGTAACATGTGAGTATTATAGTATAAATGCACATTAGAACATATTTTCGTTGTGCCTATATTGAACCTATCTAATTACAATACTGGAGCATTTGCATTTGCATTCATAAATTATATTTCTGTTTATTTTTTTTCCAGTCGCTGTTTGTTATCAGAGATTATATGAAATATATTTATATATGTGTGGATATAATATTGCTGGGCAATATATTACTTGTGAGTAGTGATTACTGTTAAATGTAATTGTATAGAGATAAACGTACAGATATATGGGTTTTTTTTATGTCATACTGCCGATAAAAAATATATATTCTCAGTCTTGTTTTTTTTTTTTACTTAGTCTTTACACTACTTGTAGATCTGTTTGATTTATTACAGACAAGTTTTATTAAAAAAAAATGTTTGAAAAAATCTTACAACAAGTCTTATCCTGCGCGTACATCAATAATAAAAAAAGTGTTTTTGGATTCAAACAAAATATGTAAATCTTTTTAGCTCACAACAATAATTGTTCTGTGTTATTGTTACCGCGATGATATATGCTGATTAGGCAGATTAGTGATCTACATTTAAACTTTTCCGCGTGAAACACAGTGTTAATATAGGTATAAAGATCGTTTTTATTGGCAGTCACAAACGTAGATATAGAAACATTAGTACCTATATTGGTCAACAATTTTATTGTGCAGCTACGTCGTGTGCTTTTAGATAACTGAAAATACACATGTACTCGAATACCAGGTAAGTACCCATTTCAACGTCCGGAAAACGGTTTTAGGGCTGCGCACCGAATAATGTGGGAATATCTTCGTGTTTTTTGATGAATATCAACTACCTATCTACCTATACCCGCACACGATAGTCACGACTTCGATGACGACGACCGAGTGATGGTCTGTATTTCTGGAGCACGCCATATACTCGTATTATTACGAACGATAATGTTACGTGTGTCGAACGTTTATGTGGTACAGCCACGCGGTACAGGTATATAATAATTGCAACGTCAATTGTATTCTTATATTATACAATATACATGTATCGGAATATACTATATAGGATATCATACGAAATGTTTTCTGGAGCTCGGTGACGGTCCATCACGAGACCTCCGAAGGGGAGAGTGTACGGGCAAGAAAAATCACTTTCGGAAAATATACGACCACAAAATATTATAAAGAAAATCGGTTGCTCGTAATAAAATACAGCCGATCCTCGACAACTGAATGTTTTTCTTGCCCCTTGAAGTGTTTTTAAATTGTGTCTGGGGTACATAATTACTCCAAGAGTACTTAAGTCGAATTTATTTTTATTGCCCTTTACCTGCGAGTTGTCGAGACTTAACTGTTTAATATCATAATGTCGAATGTATACAAATGTATAAAAAAACCGCGTGTAATTATAATACAACCACAACGGATTAGCATCTCATATTTGGGCAACGATCGAAGAGACGCGTAACTTGTTTCGTCGATATTATTCGGTAGACAAACAGACTCGGTCTGAGGGGGGTCCCCCAAATGGGTCATCTCTCCTCGTCGTCGCCTTCAGACGTTTATGTACCTAGAGGAACCCGTTTGCCGGGAGTAAATGTGCCCGAATATCTACAATATGTACTGTCGTCTCACTCGTCGGCGTATGAAATAAACGGTCGCGGATATTATTATAATATTATAATAATTTATGTGGACGGTCGTTTCGGGTCTGTCGTCACCCGTGCGGATGTCGTGGGCGTGTCACGTTTTATTTTCGCATAACCGGTCGCGGTATATAGACGAACAAATTCGAGTCCAAATATGCGTCCTATACGCATAACGCATTTAATAATAATACAATATATTTTTTATAGGTTCTGTAGAAAGCCGAATAACTACTGCGTGAAGTCATATTCTGCAAAAAATGGCGGCCCTGATATTTTTTAAATATACGTAAATTGCATAAGTTATTGAAAAACTAGAAACAAGGAGTAGAAAAATGATTGAATGAGATACATCAATTTTATTATATGAAAAAATAAAAGAATTACATACAAAAAAAATTATTTGTTTCGACAAAGTTGTGTGGGAATTATCGTACATTCATATACAAATTCTTACCAGTCACCAAGTTTACCAGTTCCTAACTTTGAATGATTCATGTTTTAATCATAAGCAACATAAACAGCAAAATCAATATTTTAAATCGGACCTATATCAATACAGTTATTGTATTGTCAGTCCAAGGTCTGAAAAACGGAAGGAAAATATTGATTTTCAAAAATTTCCCCCGACGTAATATTTACGAATGAATAAAATATATCCAGGCGACAATATTAACATAAAAAATTTAAAAATGGGATGCAATTTACAACAACCCACCTCGCGTGTGCCACTATAAACCTTGGTACATAATATATACATAATATATACCGTACATAGCACGCTATAATATAGAACTGCACCTCTTATCTTTATGATATCATTACACAGGACGATTACTATACCGTACACTTACGGAGGATCGTTATTATTATAATACAATAAAAATATATTAATATGCATATACTTTATTGCGGGCAGACGGACTAAGCGGCGTCTGTAATTTTTACGCGATTTACGTCGACAACGGCCGAGTGCGTGCATTTTTTTTACATTTTTTGAAACTCGGTGTACCTATATGTTATATTATAATAATAATAATAATTTATAATATTATTCAACAGTTGCATCGTGGTCGTCGGGGAGACCGAGGCTGGTGCAACGTCGTCTTGTGCACCGCGGTAGTCGCTCGAGGGCCGTTAATTCGTCGGGCGGCGACGGTGCAATTAACGGTCGTGCGCGCGCGGTCGGCTGTTGCCGCGGTAGAGGTGGTCCGCCGTGTGCGCAGCGCGTTCAGACGGCGTGCGTGTTGTGTATACGTTTCAGTGTTGTCAGGTATATACCTGACTTGTACCTGTGTATATACGGTAGGTAGGCCGGGTCAAACGAGTGCACTGGCCCGGCGGCGGCCTTGCAAGGTCGAATTATTATTATTTTTTTTTTCGCTTTCCGAGGAAATTGTCGCAGTTCACAATAATAATATGCACGCGAAAAATGATGATGTCACCGGTTTTCGCCGGTAAAATACGTCGTTTATTATTAATTTATTCCTAATTTTTTTCATTCTCAAAAGTCGAGTTATATTGTAAATATTATGGTAATTAAATTGATTTCAGATTTCGATTTGGACGAGTAGTAGAAACGGGAACTACGTATACGCCAATTGGAACTCTATACCTATAGCTTCTGCAGATCGTTTTACGTATACACTACCTATAGGAACGAAAAGCAAAAAAGGCACGGCTGTAACCGACACGGCGTTTTTTAAGATTTTGCACGCGGATTTATGGTCGCTTCCGATACACCGTGTTGATCTTCCTAAACGGTTGGCTGCTCGTTGCGAACAAGTCTTAAAGTAGGAAAAAATTCCATTGGGGTCTAATGTCTCCATATACATTTAAACGTTCTATATCTAATGGCTAATGTATATGTTATGTATAAATATTGATTGTGTAAGCATACTTACCCCACTTTAACCCTGAATAGTTAAAGGAATAATTTGTTAAAGGGGAGTGTTGGATGCTATTTTTAACCGCCATCAGAGGGAGACTGAGATCCCCTGCGTCCCAACCACTTTAACCCCTGGTCACGAATATTATTTATAACTGTATACTGTCATTGTATACATATGTACCTAAAGGCAGTATAAATACAAAAATATCAAAAATGAGATTCTGATGATATATTATAAATTGAATTATTCCGCATATATTATAATTTATCTGTACAAGACAAAATATAGAAAAAACGACATCTAGTACCTACATAAAAATTAAATTATAAAATCATGTAACTACAGAACATTTACAAAAATCCTACATTTCCTAGAAGAAAACGCAGTTAACAACAATATTATATTCCAAAAGTTAAATACGGTGCGTAGTGCGTTCACGGTCAGGACTTAAAAGGTCCAATGCTTTTAGTGCGCAATTTTTTCTAGTTATAGTACCACAGTCCATAACTGTTGCTTAGCTTCGTTCTCATGAAACCATTTATAAAACAACATCTAATAGAATTATTATAATCATTCATAAATATATTATTATTTAAGTTACTGTAGTTAGGTATTCCACTTTCTACTAGCAATGATAAGTGATATTGATGATACTGCATTTCATAAATGCACACTAGTATTTAATATGTGGGTAATGATACATTACTAAAAGGAAAAGCAGTGACTTCTTAATTATGAGAAAAACATCAAATATAATTTGTTTATCCGAAAAATAAATAGCTTCTTTGAATTTCTGGCATAATTTCTTATTTATTTCAGTAATAAGGTATATATTTGAAATATTTAATTCATTTAAAAAAAAACCATAACACATACATTTTCTCAACAATTAAATTTTTGTAGTTTCTGATTTTATCATAACAGTGCAGGTAGACATCAGAAATGTTAACGAAATCGAAAGTAGTGCATTACAATATTACGTGGGTGGTAGTATGGGGTAGTTGGCAATGAATAAATTAATTAATTAATCTAATTCAACATTTAAATATGCCTCTTATAAACGTCTACGGGAGGCAAGACAATAATGCGCCGTTAATAAAACAATTCAGAAAAAATAAACATATCATATAATTACGCGTCCAGTATATTATATATATATATATTGGTATCATATTATATACCTACGTGTCATGAATATATATTATATTGAATGAATATATATATATGTATGGGTGTGTGTGTTTGTGTGTGTGTTTATTTTATACACCGCACGCAGCAACTTATTGTTATACAGACGATAAAAAAGTTATTTGTTATATATTTGTTGTTGTTTTTCTTATATATTATTTCTATAAATTATTTATTTCTCCAATTCCAATCAGTCCTCATAACGAATTTCAAACGAATACCCAATTTGTATTCACGATGAAAAAAAATGGTTGAAAGCCCGTAGGTAAAAATTAGACCACGCGTTATTATATATTATTATTTTAAATTATTTTGTTTTATTTCCGATGAAACGTCAAGATGATGATATAAAATGAAATAAATGAAGTCATTATATTCTTAATATTTTTTTTTAGAACGTGAAAAATATATTATCTTGTTGTACTACTATATGTATAGGCACTCGTTTTCTCTTATTTTCCCAACCACACATGTAGCATGACGCTTGGTCAACATTTTAATTTTATTATTTGCAGTATACGACCAATGCGTTCCTGTCTACACGACGTGTTAATGGCTTAGAAAACTATAACCAATGTAGTACAAAGCAGCGGAATAACGACGGCAAAAGATTGTTTAATAAGTTTTGATATTAAATGAGTTTCGACTTAATAAAATACGATTGCTATTATAAATTGTAGGTAGGAACACGGTGATATATTGTATAGGTATTGGTTACAATAAAATTAGATATTTATAGGTATGACGCCGGCCATATTTTTTATTTTAATTCTCTTATTTAGCATGATATAACATTATGTTTTTATTTTTCATTTTAAGAGCAGTTTTAATATTGTTTCTTTTATTCTTCGGATAATTTTTGTCTGTCCGTGAATACTAATAATCAAAATAATAGGTAATAAAAAAATGTACATATTTTTGTTTCGGCCAGCGATATTATTGCGATTTGTCGGATATAATTATATACGTTGCCATTGTTCGTGTAATAATGTAATAATGTAATTTTGCCATTAGAATAATTTTTGTTTTTGTTTTGGGTTCTCTGCCGTTTTTCCACTCGCACACCGTAAAAACGGCTAATGTCGTAATGATGGCGCGTTGTGCACGCGGTATACACAATAACACGGATAAACGTATGGAATACATATTTTTATAATATACACAATTAGGTTCGGTTTACAGGCGGTCACGACGATTGTTGTACTCTAAGCTATATAGTATTGGATATATACAGGGTGATTCACAATTTATGCTCACACTCTTGGTCATTCAAAATCTGATATTGAAATTCTTGAGATTTTTAGATAGGTACTACTTATAGAGTGTCGGGTGGAGGTACAAACAGACGTGACTTTAAGTAATTATATTTAAAAACTTCAAAATTCCCAAAAATCAGAATTTGGATGAATGTATCTACTATAAATTATAATAGGAATTAACGTGGTTGACGGTATGTTTGGTGAATCACCCTGTATACATACGCATAGGTATCGTAATACTGAGATTCTGAGACGGCGGCAACGATGACGTCGTTTAATCTACATCACAGAGATCGCCATCGCGGTATCAATGTGGGCAAAAATTTGTTCTAGGTGGTGTATGTTACGCCATAATACATGTCGGTATGGATGTACTTGGATGGGTTTCCGGCAAAATGGGATACGTGATGCCGGCAAACCCGTAATTTCGTCTGAACTCAATAATAATATTTCGGACATTTTATATGAGTATATTATAATATGAGAGTGTAGTTTGCTCCGTGCGATTACGTGTTTGTATGTTATAAAATATTACATATTGTTGTACATACGAATTACAATATACATTGTATTATTACGGGAATTATAATATTATACTTGTAAGGCTTACAGAAAACCATAAAACCCGTGTACGATCATGTGCACAAAATTCGTTCAAGCTGCAATTGTGTCAAACCAATGACGATGACGGCGACAATAATATAATGGTATTCTCGGGAATAATATAGATACTATACCTAAGTATACATAAGTATACATAAGAATTCTCAGATTATCTTTTCATCTCTCTAGATATAAAATCATAATATGTTATAACTTATAATGCAATAGATCCATGGCTAAATCTAAATAATGACTGAGCACTAGTGGATATTAATAAAAAAAAGGTACGTCTTTTTTATTGAAATAACTAAGATGTGACATCGATATTATATCATTAGACTATTGGTTACCCTTCAAAAATCAGATGACTTCGATCGAACTTTTGTTATTCATATTTTCATACCTACTTAAGTTGGCACCCAATTTTCACTCATACAAAAAATATTCGAACAAGGAAAATATCTTCACGGGCATTTAGTTTCTGCCCGTTGATCATAGATTATTTTTCAGTTTTGGGTTTTTCGGATGGACTACAACAGTTTTCCTTGTTGACGTACACAAAAGAGGGATGTCACTCGGAGGGATTGCTACGTTACAGCGTTTTAGTTTAAAAAATATCGCATTATTATCCAGCGGTCGTTGTCCTATTACACAAGTCCGTTTTGCTGAAGTCCCTCGCATACAACATTATAATATTATGCACTTAAGGCTCTTAATAGAAGTACCACGTAAACAACGAAAACGGTAAATCGTGTTCGTCCACTACATTGTGTGATATATAATAAATATAATATTATGTTTGCTTTTGACGGTCTACACCACATAATATTAACCGACGTAAAATTTTATAATATATACATAATATTATTATACATCACACTCGTGGAATGTGTATAAAAAATAATTTGAACGCTATTATAACATTGCCCTATACGACACAGTGCGTGTCTATCAGAAAAATCGTGTCATTTCACATGTCGTATAAAACTCTTTTCATAAAAACGATGTAGGTATACCCGTAAAATAGCCTAAAGTTAAAAACAAGAAAAAAAGTGTAATCTTTTCTTGATCCAAATAAATAAATAATTATACATTTTAAAATGTCTGTGATAGTTACATTTTAACATTTTTAAAATTAGTCTATAAGTTATGCTTATAAATACTACTGTCATATTTATGATCAATATTCAATAGCATTATTTGGTTATTCTTAGATATAGACGTTCCGCAGTGTAAACTAAAATTGGACGTCAATATTTTAAGTTTTATATTTGAAACTATCTTCCAATTTTATTTTATCTGTATAGCTATATTGCATAACATTTAAGCAAAGTTTTCATAACTGCGTTAAAAAAAAGCATATTAGCATAAGAATTCAAGAATGTTTAATACACACTAAAAATTCTACGAGTAATTATACATCACGATCACTTGTGAAAAGTAAATTAAAATTAAAACAGATAATAAATATATACTTTATATAGGATTTTATAAAGTTAGTCTAAAAAACATTTTAAATGTTAAATTAATTTGGGAAATGGTGTGAAAAACGCCAAAACATGCCCAATGAATTAAATGGTTACTAGTTGCTATATATTTTTCTTGAGACCGGATGATATTTTATAATTTTATTTTAGCAAAGTAATTTTTTTATCACCTATCATGAAACTGACAATGAGCATGGGGGCAACGACGTGGAAACAAAATATATAAATTCATTGTTAAATAAAAATCGCAATGCTATTTTTTTACGATCGATCATTGAACTTATTATTTTTTACATTCGTATATATACATATAGGGTTAAGACACGAGTTTGAAATATATTTTAAATATTGTCCATTTTTTTTTTAACAAATTACATATTTTTCGAACAGAATTTAATATTCATAAAAGTTTTACATTTAATTTAATTTTTATTATGTTCTTCTTTCTCTGGCAGACTACTCTCTATAAGAGTTTTTGGCGCTATTACTACACTTCGTCCCCTATCTTATCTTGGACTGCCTCTTTCCAATCCTCAACTCCAAGAGTTTTTAGAAACTACATTTTTTAATATTAAATAATAACTATTGATCCATTGGATAATGGGTAACCCAGTTATATCTATTACTATTTACGTTTTTACAAAATTATAATTTTGAATTCCTTCCGAGAATCAATTTAATAGTTAAATTATGAATATACTCTTACAGACTTATAGCAAACGTATTTTCATAAAAATTAAAAATATCCAATTCAAAACTTGGTTTAAGAGTATTATTAATTTAAACTTGTTTTCATATTAGTTTTCGTCATATATATATATATATATATATTACTCTAGGTCTAAACTCTATGTATCTACAGATTATTACATCTATACATATTATTATTACAGTGAAATCACTTTGATTGCCTACACTTAACTCCTTGTTTAATATTACTTTCCAGTGACCTTAATGTGAAATGAAGTAGGTACACGAGCTAAAAAGTGTGAGTTTATATATTTATTATGAACTCATTGTGAGAGAAATCAACAAAATTAAATATTGTTGTCATTTTAGAAAAATAAACACAAGACGTGATGTCCAGAATTTCTAAGAAAATCTTTGGTAAAACGTAAACATTTGACTTAAAATGTGTGTATAATATTATGTTTAATTATAAGAAACATTACTCAATGATACATAATATTAAAATTTAGTATTTTTGAATAAATAAATAAAATAATTTATGTTTATAGATTTGTTTT
>WHPZ01583410.1:85890-102846 GCA_016617965.1 Macrosiphum rosae | reverse complement strand
AAGGCTCCTGATATATTGTTACAATATCAGTTGAAAAATATTAAAAATACATAGGCACAATTTTTTTTTACAAGCATTTAAAGATCGAATTTTGACAAAATTTATCGAAATCTCGAAAATTATCCATCATTGTAATAAATAAATTATAAAATGTTCAGTTTTTATAGCTAAGGATTGCAAATTTAAAACAATGGTTCTCATAAATATTTCATACTGTTACCAAAAAATCTAAAAAATATATGAACAAAGTTATTTTTTACAGACATTTTAAATTCAAATTTGGACGAAATTACATAATAAAAAACCTAGAAAAACTATTTTAGTTATTTCGTAATGATTGTATAATATTATTCGTGGTTACTTGAAACTTCTAAAGTACACTATTATATATCTATGATAGTATCAGGGTTTGTTGTTCATGTATAACGCATTATGAGTACCTAATGGATATTGTGACATGATTAATTTGGAATTCATTATAGGTCAATTTTTTTTAATACCATAGATAAGTATATAATATGTCTTATACCTAGGACATACCGTCTCCGCTCAGAATCATTTTTCTTATACAATGATATAATATCATTGAAATCAAATGTAATACCATCCATTATACAGTGACCCACTTGTAACCTACTGTACAGCAGAGCGACACCCACTTGCCCACCTTTTTTTTTTTTGCATGACATCCAAAATTTTGAGACACGCATTACTGCAGTTTTTTGGAATGCCTCTGATTGTTATAGCTTTCTCTGTGGAGCTAACACTGTCTTTTTTATCAACATGAATCCTAGAACATAATTTAAAATCCCCGTTAATTTATTCCAAACAACAGGCAGATAAGCTTAAACAAAAAAAACTAATAACACATTTTACCTAGCACTCGTCTGTTGTGTAATTTCCTTGATTGTAGAACCAAGTTTGCCAATAATTACAGGAATCATCACGCTCTGCACAAGTATTCGTAACGTGAACTCTCTGTCCTCAATAGCAGGAATAGTCTTGGGACCTACATGCGAGACACTTATAGGTCCTATTTCCCACAAATTCCTCATTCCCAAGGCTGGATCAATTTTTACCTGAAAACCCTCAAGATATGATACTTTTAATTTAAGATTTAATTTAATAATTTCAAAAACAAATAAAAGTCATAAAACGTACATAAAAACAACCAAAAAGATAAAATATCGATGTAATAACAACAAATTATTGGTGTTGAGCACTTCTACCTAAATTAAACTTTAATAGTTATATATTTGTTGCAATGGTCATTGCTGTGTTTTTACTTACGTCCACAGATTGTAGAAAATGTTCAATACTTTGTCTGAGCTTTGCACTAATTCGACCCTCTGCTTTAGATATATTCTCTATTGAGCCTTCCACCATACATATTCTATTGATGTTGAAATTGTCAATTGTGATGCCAGTAATGCTATAATTTTTAATTATTATTAACTATTGATTATTATCTAATATTTGACAATCATAATAATGTTTCAATGTTTCTGCTTTTAACTTACCTAGATACACTAATTTTTGTTTCAGTCTCTGACATAATTTTCCTAATCATATTACCCTCCTCTTCAATAATTATACCAATAAGGTTATCAGGGATTAAGATCTTTAGTATCACATCACTTGAAAATATTACCAAGAAATTCAAATCCAAATTTGTAAATGTGTAACATTATTTTTTAGATTTTATACAACTAATTAGTTAATCAAAAGTTATAACTAATTACCTACTACAAGTGTTTTTCTCTTGCAAGACTTCCAAAATTTTGAGACATGCATTAGTGCACTTTTCTGGATCACCTTTAATTATTATAGCTTGTTCATTATTGACAAAGTTGTCTTTTGGTTGAACATACACACTAGAATATAATTTAACATATCTTTTAATTTAAACAAACAGCAGGTAAACTTAAACCTAACTTTTTCTTCTTATTAATAACATTTTACCAGGCACTTGTCTGTTGTGTAATTGCCTTGATTTTAGAACCACGGTTGCCAATAATTGCATGAACCATATCGCTGTGCACTAGTATACATAACAGGGACTCTGTTTGTCTGTTTCTAATAGCAGGAATGGCACCAGGAACACCATTCGAAAAATTTGGAATTCGTATTTCACTAAAATTCCTCATTTCTGAGACTGGTCCAACATGTATCTGACAAACCTCAAGATAAGATAATTATAATTTAAGACTAATAATTTCAATAACATATTATAACGGTTCAATACTTACAGCAACATGTGGTAAATATTTTTCAAAACTTTGTCGGAGCTTTGCACTAATTTGAGACTCTGCTTTAGATATATTCTCAATTGAGCCTTCAACTGCACATACACTTTTGTAGTTGATGCCGTCAATTGAAATGTTGTTAATTCTAATTTTTTTTTTAAATTTTTGATTTTATGGAATTATTTAATAACAATATCATATTTGTAGCTTTACATACTTAAATACATTAATTTTTGTTTCAGTTTCAGACACAATATTCCTGATTGTATTACCCTCTTCTCCAATTATTAAACCTATTAGATTATCATGAATTAAGATCCTGAGTATCACATCACTAAAAAATATAATCAATGAATACATGGAAAAATTTTAAATTTGCAACAAGTAGTTATACCTCAATTACCTTTTATTAGTGCAGGTCACTTTTTGATGCACGGTTTCCAAAATCTTTTTACATGCATTAGTGCAATTTTCTGGAGTACCATAAATTGCAATAGGTTTTCCCAAGGATCCAACAATATTGTTTTTATTAACAATGATCCTAGAACATTATTAAATATTTCTATTAATTTACATAAAACAATAAGCAGATAAATTTAATCAATATTTTTATTTTTTTTTTATTAATATAATAATACTTAGTTTAATTTTACCTGGCACTTGTCTGTTCTATAATTTCCTTAATTGTAGAGCCACCTCGACCAATTATTACTCCAACAATATCACTGTGCACTAGTATACGTAACATGGACTCTGTTTTACGGTTTCTGATAACAGGAATAGCATCAGGAACACCATTCGAAAAATTTGGAAGTTCTATTTCACTAAAATTCTTCATTTCTGAGAGTGGACATTTCTGACAACCCTCAAGATAAGATAATTATAATTTAAGACTAATAATATCAATACCATATTATAACAGTTCAATGTTAATACTTACAGCCATGGGTTGTAGGAATTTTTCTAAACTTTGTCCGAACTTTGCACTAATTTGAGACTCTGCTTTAGATACATTCTCAATTGAGCCTTCAACTATACATATGCTTTTGTAGTTTATGTTGTCAATTGTAATGTCAATATTGCTGAAATTATTTTAAATAATCGATTTTACAGAATTATTTACCATCTAATTTATTTATTTTTATTTATTGATATAAATAATACGTAGTGGTTATTTTCACGTCCGACGTGAAAGCATAGATATATATTATTAAACTAGATAGCCGACTCGTTTCAATTATTGAAGTCTGGCCGCCATAATATGCAGATAGGGCAATGTTAACATTTTGTTATCATTATCAATTACTGTGATAACTGATAAGTAACTGATCAAAAAAATAGAAATTCAAAGTTCAAACATATTTCTTTTTAGCCATGACGCCAGTGGCGTATTTACGGGGGGGGGGATCATTGGGTTTGATCCCCCCCCAAGGCTTGAGTTGAGTTTTTTTTTTTTTTTTTTCTAAAATTAAAATCTAAATTAGACGATAGTCCGGGAGCCGTCGAAAGAGTGAGGACTGAGGACTGAGGCGATTTATCCGCGGAAGAAGTCATAGTCGAATTGTCCAAAACATCTAGAAAACTAGACTTTGTTTTGTAAAATAAAAATAAAAAAAATTGTAGTAAAATTGTAGTGTTATATTTAAGTATTTAAACTTAGGGGGGTGAGGGGGGCGGAGCCCCCCTCGAGTTGATAAGTACTGGATAAAATCATATCCCCCCCCATGACAAAATCCTAAATACGCCACTGCATGACGCCATGTCATGTTTTTAGCATTGCTTATTAATAATTAATATTTATTATTGAATAACACTCAAGTGACCAGAACTAATACTGACTGCTCACTTCCAGTAGGCAGTAGTGTATAATGTATATTGGCCTGTGAAAATGTAGTACTTGCACTACCAGAAAACTGTGAACATTTGCCAGGTAGCAACTAAAATGTTAATTTTAAAATCTGAATATGTACACTTAGTATAATTTACATTGCAAGTAACATTTGTTTAGTGCTGCACATACAAAGAAATCAGGTTAAATTCCTTGAATTAATGAAGTATAATAACAAAATATTCTGTTATTAAATGTTAACATAATAACAACATAATATTGTAAAAAAAAAACAAATTTAAAAAATAGAAAGTGAAGTGCAAAACCTTAATTCATACATTATATATAATTTCTTACTAAGTTAATACTTAATGATTAGAAAACAAAATTAATTTGTTTAATTTATGTCGTTTACTGGTAGTATTTACTAATGCAGAATATTCTTTGCCAAATGATTTTAATCTGACGCTTAAATATCTATTTATTAGTAAGGAAATTAAAGTAATTTTATGGGGTCGTTCCAATAGACTACAATTGCAATCTAATTCACTAAATATATTACGATCAAGAGACAAGTTATTAGTGCATTGGTACATTATTTTTTTATTTGAATTGGGTATGTTAAGGTTTGTTAGATTATTTGTTAAATTTAAAAGGATTTTTTCAGCCTCCATTATTATTTTAAGAGAACTTTCATTTTAATTAATTGATGATATCACGAGGATTGATAACATCTATATTTTGTAAACAGTGCCCAAACTGCATATGGCGACCAGGCGTCCTATTTGTATGCATAGTCTATACGGTCTATACAGAGTCGGCTATCTAGTTTAATAATACATATCTATGGTTCTGTGTTATAACATATTTATAGATGACATAAGTGTTGTAGATAACAAAATAACAAAGTATGATCACAGAATAGATTTCATATATACTGTGCACGATTTAAGATATATCTTAAATCGCGATTCTGTGGTATGATATCTCGCTGTTATCAAAATCGGGAAATCTGTCCCAGCCATAGATATATATCTCTATTCTGTGTATATATATTAAATATATATATCTGTGCTAAGATCTTAAGTGTGACATCGCTAAAAAAATATGATGAAAAAGGACAAATTTTAAATGTAGTTGTCTCTCATTCGCCTTTTATTAGTGTAGATTGCTTTTTGTTGCACAACTTCCAAAATCTTTCGACATACAATAGTGTAATTTTCTGTAGTACCACAGATTGTAATAGCTTTTTCCAAGTTTCCAAAAATTTCGTTAACATTGATCCTAGAACATAATTAAATATTCCTATTCAAAAATTCCTATATAATATTCCTATTTAATTTACATAAATTAATAAGCAGATAAGCATTTTTTTTAAATTAATATAATAGATAATGCTTGATTAAATTTTACCTGACACTCGTCTGTTCCATAATTTCCTTAATTGTAGAACCACATAGACGATAGACCAATAACTATACCAACCATATCGCTGAGCACAAGTATACTTAACTCAGTTGGTTTAATATATATTAATATAATATAATTAATATATTATATCTTAATTTGTGTATGTCAGTCATCGTTCATATTTTTTTCTGATTGCCAGGCTGACAGTCAGTTTCCCGAATTCCCGACTCCTGAGTCGTTATTGCCTTATTTAGTTCACATGGAGGTTATTGTAATAAAAGAAAATAAAAAAATTGCTTTTAACGGATATTCATATACGGTTCATCATAATCTTGTTTCGAGTATTCGGTGGAAATGTTCTAAAAAAATTTTGAAAAAATGTCCGGCCATTTTAGTAACTTCCAATGGTCGGTAAGCTTAAACAATTAATTAGATTATAAAAATCCAATAATTTATCCTGAACATTCGCATGCTGGCGAAGAGAATCTAGAGATAGTCGAAATAGTCAAAACTGAAGAGTGAAATTTAATTAACGTGTTTGAACAATAACTTCAACTCCTTCACAAATTGTTGTTGAAGTTATAAATCAGGTACCAGAGCTGCAGGCTTTAACATCTCTTGCAAATGAAGAAACAGCCAAAAGAATATTGCAGCGTCAATAAAATAAAGTTAAACCCGAAAAACTATCATGTTTGTCAGAACTTATAATTAATAATGAATGGGCAATGTTCAAAGACAAACAATTCTTACTTTATGATACTGGTCCGGGATCAAATGAGTGAATAATAATTTTTCATTGAATGAAGGATTAGTTAATTTGTCAGGGACAGATACGTAGTTCTGCAATGGAAACATTAAATTGAGCCCCAAATTTTGTTTTGCAGTTATATGTTAAGAGAATTAAAAAGTATAACAAATTTATAACATAAATATTTTCTTTACTTAAAAAAAAACTCATGGTACGTATGAGGAAATATTTACTGCGATTCTCAATAAATGTTCCAAAAACAATGTTTATCCAGATCCTCAGATTATGAACGTAGACTTCGAACAAGATGTTATCCAAACGTCATGGGTGAACATTTAGTAAATTAGTAATTTTTGATTACACAGTAATAAGTGCACTGGCTGTCTTAATTTTTTTAGAAGTTCAGGTAATAAAAATAAATTTATAATAATTAATAAATTCGTTGATACAACCACACAGGCAATTGGGGTTAAAATTCACATGTGGGGCTTATATCTAAATCAATAAGGGATATTCTTATGAGGGCTAAATATTAGAAAGAGCGTAGTAACCACATAGTTGCGCCAACATACAAACAGCTATGCTATAATATGCTTCTAGTACTTTGCATGTTTTTACAATATTGGTGACAGTTATTACTAATACATAATCAAAAAGTTTAAGAATGCAGAAACTAGCTGAGGGTAAAATCTTGATAAAATATGTAAAAACCTCAAAAATGTGGAAATTATTTTGAGTTAAATTTGAAAATGTAATACAAGATTCCTTATAAGTTCGTCTACCTTTATGCAAAACAAAAAAAAATTTCCACAAGTCAAATTAAATTTTTATGAGTGTTTAAAGTTCATATCAACATTGGATATTCACTCGGATTTTCCATTTAGCTATTTTCTCATTTTGTTGTAATTCAAAAAAGAATAACTGTAGATACATGACAATTTAACTGAATGTTTATATTCTCCATTATAGTATTACTTACACAGTTTCATCGTTTATTGAACAGATAACATGGAATATTGGAATATGCATGTTAAATTCTTACCTCTCGTTTATACATCTTTGCAATAAATTTATAATTAGTATTCATAATGTAATATTAATAAAATACGTGTTAAAATCAAGTTTATTTTATTAATAAACTTAGTAAATATTATTAAGTAATTTTAGGACTTTATGCATATAATTGAAATGAGTTGTATGAATTACAGTTTAAAATACTAATGTTTTATGTTTGAAGAATAATTTTTAAAATCCACATCTCTTTTACTTAAAATTTGAAAAATCTTAAATAATTACAATAGAACTTATAGCATTCATATATCGTATTATAACATGTATCATATACATAAATGCAAAAACCATAAAATTATAAATCAATGTATCTACCTATATTTAATACTCAATAAGATGTGCATATTATAAAATTCGTACATCTCAAATAAATAAAAAAATGTTTAACGGTGTTCAAAAATAATTCCTGAATGATGTTTAACAGCCTTGAATGGATGATTTCTAGCTCGACCCCTGAAAATAAACAATATAATTTAAAGTAACTTCTAAAATTTAGAATATTTCCATTTTATAAACTAAAAATAATAACTGTTTTAAAATATTTTATACATTTCCTGCGGAGTTGATAAGTATTACAACTACAATATATGTATATAATATTTTACAAATAGTTAACAATAACTAAAATAAAACAATTAATGACGCCGCCCCAAAAGCGTAGCTTGTGGTGGGTGCAGCAAGTTCAATACAACACATAATATTACATAAATTTAAAATTAGTCTAGAATAAAAATTTCATATTATATTAATATAATGATAGAATAACTAAAAATATTTATATTTTTAAAATTTAAAATTTTTTTTTTTTTTTATTTATTTATTTATTTTTTTTTTTTTTTTACAATGTAACATAGTTAAGATTTAGATGTTTTAAAAAAAATTTATAATGATACTTATTTTTATATGATTTTAAATTAATGTTAAGTTTAATACATAAACGAATACCGACATTAAAAACCATTTTTCTACCAAATTCTTTATTGGTTACTGGGATATTCAGATTCACTGTTTGTTTCATGCGTGTTTGATAGGTATGTGTCGGGTAATAATCTTTTAGATCTATGTTAAAAATATAATTAAGTATATTCCATGCATACAAGCCATTCAGGTTTCTTACATTGAATGTCCTGTAAAGGTCATCTACATGGAAATCATACGGTTTTAATAGTATAAATCTCAACAGTGAGTTTAATGTAATAATAAGTGGATTTAAAGCAAACTTACAAAATTCTAACTATTAATGTTAGTAGAAGTTACTAGTTAGTACACTGATATAAATTATGACATAACAATGCAAACTGTATTATTTTTTAAATCTACTCACATTTGTGAAGCCAATTTATAATTATTAATATAACGTACAATAAAAAATATGAGATGTTTATGAAAGTTGACTTAAAAAAAAAAAATATTTATCTTTGAATTAGTTATTTCTGTGAAAGATGGCGGAAGCTGAAATGTACATTTTGTTAATTTTTGAATTATCATTTAAATAGTTTAGAAATTGTATATTTCAAGTGGTGGAAAAATATGATGTCTTTATTGTGTATGTGCCATCTATGTTCAAAGACCCAAACTGGTATATCATTATTTGAAACTATATTAATATGTAGCGGCAAAACATATCAGCTTCTGCCATCACTCAACAGTTTATGTTTACGGTTTAATATTTTTTGGTAATTTAAACAGTAAGGATTAAAAGGATAAAATCAATAATTATGTTACTGTTTTAACAAAATAACAAAATTATAGTATACAACATATTATTACAAAAACTATAATACAATATCTGAAGAATTACCTTATGTTATACAAAATTGTTTTAGTTTTGGGAAAATCTAAATGTCCCCAGGTCTCCATCATCACTTCAAAACAAACAACAAGACGACCAATTATGTTGATTAACATTTCATTAATATCTTCATCTTCAATTTGTTCATGAAAAACATTAATTTCTCTCTCCAATTCCTATATTAATAAAACATTTTTTTTTAATATAAAATAGCATTATTTTAATTCACAACACAATATTAATTTTGGATGCATACTCTAACAGAATTATTATTTGTAGAATTTAAAACAGACATTCCTTCATTTGTAGTTGGCATATTTAGTTGAAGTGTGAAAATAGGATTACTCTTTGGGTAATCACATTTAATTACCATTACCACAGTCAGTGTTGCTGAAAAGACAAATTATATAATAAGTAATAACTGTTATACAGTAATCTTTTTAAAAATTATTTAACCAATATTCCATACCTGTTTTGTAATTTATTACACGTTTAAATAATAAATCATTTTCTGTCACTGTTCCAAATTCAACATGTGGTTTACAATATTCAAGTTTAATAAAATTTTCCCATGCCATTGTATTCCACGGGGATAAAACTGAAATTAAATTAATTCCATTTACACTGAACCTTCGTTCTAAGTCTGAAATAATAACAATAATATAATTATAATAATGAATAGGGGAATTAAAATGTCATTAATTAATTACCACTGCAGTCTAGCTGAGTAATCAATGAAAGTCGAGTTTTAAGGCGATTATTAATTGCCTTTAATACTTGAGCAATATGATTTCTTGAAATTAAAAAATTAGGTACACTAGGATTTAAAAAATCCAAGCCACATATACTTTGAGCCCAAATGTAAGGTTTTCCTACTTCCATGGTGTTGAATTCAGTTTTTTCCTATATCATGAATCAAACATTACATATTTTATAATTAATTATCACTTAAATCATACTAACTTCTTCTAATTGATGGAAGTTGACTATATGAGGACTTTCCTTGCCATTATCGCCTGAGAACAATGCATCAAGTATAGAACTTGGTGAAAGCAATTCTCTAGAGTAGGATGAAGAAAATCCAGACCAAGATGAAGTAACAGTAACAGTAATTAAATTTAAATTAACCAAATAAAAAAATTCCATTACAAACTGAGTATTGTTTTTTAAACTTAATGTTAATTTAACCGATAGAGGATGTTTTGAAAGTAAACTTTTTTGTTGTACAGACTTTGTATCTGTTCGTGATTTCTTATGATAACGTTTTTTTGGTTTAGGCACATCTATTTCCTGTAAAATGTATTTAACAAGAATTAGTTAAAATATTACTGTAAATAAACTGATAAAAACTATTATAAAATATAGAATAAAGATCATCGTATTTTTCAGCAAAATTATAAATACCAAATGGCTACCCAAGCTGGATGTGATAGAAATTACCTATACCCATTTTGCCGAAAAACTTTTGGCTGATATTCAATAGACAGTAATGGCTGACATTAAATTGAATTGATTTTGTATTAAAATTTTAATTAATACCTATATTTGAAAAAGAAAAAAAATATATTGAAATCAGTAGCGTATAAAAGGAGGCATGGGGTCAGATCCCCTCGGCCCTCCCATTGGCTTTGGAGTGGATAATCTTCCATATTGTGTTTGATGTGAAGTTTTAATTAATTTGAATTACATTCATTGTTCCTTATTGTTAAATATTTTACTACCTAAGTAAAAAGTTTTGAGAGAGTGGAGGATTTTCCAATTTTCCCCTCCCATTTAGCTATATCCTTTTATTTTTATGATCTTCCCCCTTCAGAAATCATGTCTACGCCACTGATTACAATGGGACACATTTTACATAATAAATGTAAAATATTTACATTTATATTTATGTGACAGTTAAAGGAAAAGTTGCTATTTCTAATCCAATAATACATCCACTCATTTATATTTACTTAATAATAAATTAATTCCATAAAAAATGTAAATAATACTAAATATTTTATTATTCATTAGAAATGAAAAAGATATCAATATAGAAAAGTTAAATTATATAATAATATTTTAGAAATAATAATAATATATCTGTATTTATTTATTTATTTATTTTTTTATTGAGCTTGAGCATGGAAACTTAGGCTATTAGCTATTTTATTTTGTTTGTAGGTTGTTAGTAGGGGGAGTAACAGTTGAAAACACGTTTTTTGTATGTGTGGCAAGGATTTGTTGCTAAAAATCCTGAGTGGTCAGACATCTGGGAACTAGCAACGCTGGCCGTTACATATACTCAGTGCGTTTCTGCAGTTGAGTGCACGCACTGTGCCACACCAAGCCACCTGTATTTATTGACTCATGCAATAATTACAAAAAGTTGTATTAATTTTATTAATATATTATTTACCTCATCAGAGTTAGTATCAACAATGTTATTCTTATTAGAATCAAATCTTCTAGCTTCTTCTTCATCGCCATTAATTGAAACAGTAAATTTTGATTCTAGAATAAATAAATGTATTATTATTCATTAATATTGTCAATTAACTTAGAACATATATTTATTATTTACAAAGTATAACTTACTGCAAGCTACCCTATATGCATCTGTTTGTATGTATAAATAATATAAGGGCTTGGGCAATAAATTCACAATATCTGCATATGATCTTGCTTGACAAGGAGTTAATCCAAAACTTTGTTGTAAAGGTTGAGCAGCCTAATATTGAATAAAAATTATATAATTTATTGATTTAACTTTTAAAGTTACACAAACATTTATTATTTTTCATAAATAAAATATATTATATTCGGGATTAAAATATTATTTTGTTTCATAACAAAATGTTAAAGATTTTTAAACGAATACAGTTTTTTTCTAATGTATAATTTGGAAATAAATTAAATTGTAAAAGAAATTAAAAATTGATAGAATTTAAACTCACTGTGCGTATGTCTTTAAGCATAGGTAAAATACTTTGTAATATCCTGCTCTCTTCCTGAATTTCGGAAAGTATAGTTTCTTTATTTTTTTCTACTTCGTCACACTGTTGTTGTTGAGTTTGTCTCTGTTCAAATTCCCATTGGAGACGTTTTATATGCAAATCGTGTTCATTAATCAGTCCACTTTTTAATGTATCCTAATAATTAAAGATAACATTAATAATATCTTAATAATTAACAATTATTTTATTTACATACAATATAATCGGCTGAATCTGGCGACTCTAAGCGAAATGTTTCTAATGGTACAAGATCAATATCACTATCACTA
Source organism: Macrosiphum rosae (assembly GCA_016617965.1). Taxonomy (NCBI): domain Eukaryota; kingdom Metazoa; phylum Arthropoda; class Insecta; order Hemiptera; family Aphididae; genus Macrosiphum; species Macrosiphum rosae. The sequence continues at coordinate 90,486 of WHPZ01583410.1, read as the reverse complement.
GATCTAAAACAAAATAAATAAATCTAATGTTTATTAATAATCTTATTTAAAAAACTAATTTGGTGAATACTATACTTGTATTGAAGGCACTTGGATATTTCTTTTTTTAAATAAAACAATTCGTTTAGAAGATTTTCTTGCTGTAAATGTTTACTATCAATCTCTTGTTTTTTTTTATTTAATAAATCTTTTTTTTGTTTTGAGCGTATTTTATCAAGTCTGTTTAACTTTTTTAAAATTAAAAATAAATGTATTACATCGTTTTTGTATTCTTCAAGTTTTTCTTTCTGTTGAAATTAAGTAAAGACAAAGGTTAAGTAAATTAATATTTAAATATTCCAAATATTACCTAACATGTACCTAGGTACTTAAAAAATGCAAAAAACTAAAATACATAATACAGTGGCGTAGCCAGCCCAATTATTTTTATGGTCTATGATAGTCGCTCAAAAAGTCTTTTATCATATTATAATAAAATATTTAAAAATGTACCTATAAGTATTAACACTTTTCAGCTATCTATCTGTGCTAGTACGTATTTAATGATTAAATGTATACAATTGTAAAAGTTGATCAACCCCCCTGAAAAAAAATTCTGACTACGCCACTAACATAATACAATTTTGAGGGGAGGACCCTCCTTAAAAGTTTTGAATGTATTAACTCTCTAGACATCTAGAACGAATGAAATTTTAAATTATTTAGGTATTATTTTAACCAGAAGTGTTTCCTAAAAATGTCATCTCACAATTTAAAATAATATGGTATTCATACTTAAAAATTCCGAAAGTCATTATTTTAATAAATACGTGTTTGGTAATTACCTAAGTATGATTAAAAGAGGAGAGCATTCTTTATAAATAACCTGTATATACTAATTTTCTAGCTATATTTATTTGTAGCCTAGTGGGCTAGATTCCCTTTCCTAAGAGTATACTACCATAACTCATAAGAAATAAAAATGTTAATAAATATAACCTACTGGTGAGTTTTCCTTGTTTTTTAATTCATAATTCCATTTCATTATGTCTTGCCATTTATGTAAGGTATTAAAGTAGATTGCAGAATCATTATTTTCATCTCGATTAGCTGTTTGCTTTTCTTCATATTTTGCTACCGCCTAAAAATTAAATATTATCATTAAACACAGTTATTAATTGCTATACATTTTAATTTCTAAAAGTAGGTAGGTACGCAGAATTTATAAGTACACATTGAAGGAATAATGTAAGCAATACGTTAAAATACATAAATGGAATATAATATGTTAATTTGGCAACTATACAATATTTAGAAATCTTAGATTTTATTTTTTTAAATCTATTAGATTTTCTATTGAGCTCTTTACTAGTTTTTTTTTTATAACAAAGTAAGCAAATTAACTAATATAAATTAAGGAACTATCAAATACTATCAAAAATAAAAAATTACCGTGTAAATATCCACTTCGGATTCTTTATTCCTGACAATGATTGGTTTACTTTGCGAGGGTTTTTCACTCATTGCAAGACGGATTGAACGCTCTTTCAAAAATATTAAACGGACAAAAGTGGGTGAATCAACAACCGTAAAATTTTAAACAAATGGTATTATTCTCGGATGATGATTTCAAGCAAATGCGCAGAATTATAGTTTGTACTTTGTAAATACCTAACAATTTTCATTAACAACGTCAACTGTCAAGTAGAAAAAGGAATTAGCATAAATATTAAATACATAAAATGCATCACGATATTATAATAAACTCAAATAATTAATAAAGCAAAACGGTACGAAACGCTATGGCCTATCATAGTATCATTGTATCATCTGACATCTACATTTTACTGACTACAAATAAACGATAAATTAACATAACCTAAAAAAATTCAACCAATACCACTATCACAGTTTGCCCTAATTGTTCTGTGCCCTAATACCTATTATCATAATATTGTTCTATGCTATTGCCTACTATCCTGTGCCCTGTGGGATCACTGGGATCACCCCATCATAGACTGAGGCATAGATAAAAGATTGACTGAGGAAATGGACTGACCATAATAGGTATAACTTAGTTATATCATGGGACTGACAAGATGGACTGAGGTACATCTCAATTCGTTTATACAGTTTAGATCATGACAAATTAAATTAAATTTGTCATGGTATAGAATATAGATACAGTCACGAATCAAGATTACTTATTTTTCTATGGTTACGATGTAGACCGTGGCGCATTTAAAGTGAGGCAACTGGGGCAAAAGCCCCGACTGCCAAATTTTAAGGGCGGGAAAAGGTTTATAGTGTACCATAACCTATGAGAACCTTTTAAAAATATATTTTTTTTTTAAACTAACTGAAATGACAGCATCAGACATAAGGATATCTGCTGAGGTTTTAAAAAATGAATACAATACAGATTTGGGAACTTAATGTTCCGATGAATTATGAATGTATTCATTTTGGCAGTTATTAAACCATTTTCAATTCTCCTCCAAGAATGTACCTAAGACATGTTAGTGTTGATAAGAAAAAAATATTTTAAGCATATCTTACCTAGCGGTAAGCCAGGACGTTACACCCGCATGCGATCTCTCATTCTTACAAACGCATAACATATTGCAAATTGTAGGTACCTACGTCCTGATTCTGCAGATCACATTTAGGATTTAGCTATGTTAAGTGTTATTTTAAAAATTAGAGTAAATTGATCTCTTATAAAATTTAGAAGTAAGAATATTATCTAGTGAACCTTTACGGTTTTTTTTATATTTTAATTTTAAAGCAAGTTATCGTTATGGGTATTTTAAAATTGTAAATTGTGTGTTCAACTTGCTTTAAAATGTATTAAAATCTGAAAAAAACCTAAGAGGTCCACTAGATAATAATCTTACTTTTAAATTTTATAAGAGATCAATTCCTTCTAGTTTTTAAACTAACAGAGGTAAACAGCGGTGGATAGGCTTATATTTTTTTACCGGGAAGTAATTTGAATAAGGGCCCCAAAAAATAAGACTCGAGTGACATTTTATTTTGATATAACAATACAGACATACAGTGGCGTAAAGTGGCGCACTTGCGACCCCTGAAAATATCATAGGGTCGCAAAATTATCTTTTAAATTGCCTGTTAAAAATAAAGACACACGTCTTTTTTTTTTTTTAACGAAATTCTATGTCATCGATCCATAATAGTTAAACAAAAACCCTCGTACAATGACATAAGATATACACTCTGTATATTGATTTTCCACGGATATACTAAGGGTGATACGAGGGACATACGTGACTTCTGGGACATACTGTATATAGTGTACAACAGTGCCGTAGCTAGGGGGGGGGGGCTTTCGGGCTTTCGGGCTATCAAATTGGAAATTGTAGAAATTCAGAAATTGTATATTTTAGAAGCGTCAAGAGTCCATCTTGATTTTTGTTGAGGGTTTTTATGAAACAGTATGTGCATTAGAAGAAATTATGTCATAAGATAATAACAAAGTTGTTGCATCTTTACATAAATATTTATGTGATTTTTCATTTATAATTACAATATCTATAATGGAAAAAGTCCTTGGCTTGACTTATTTTATCTCAACATTTTTGCAAACGGAAAATTTAGATCTAATTACTGCTATAGAGTCTATAAAAGAAACAACTCAAAAACTTAAAGATATAAAAAACGAAGAAACATTTACTTAGATTTACCATCAAGCTTGTGAAATTGGTAAATCCGTTGGAGTAATTCCAGTTATACCATAAGTTGTAGGTACTCAAAAGCACCGAGAAAATTATCAAGTACACAATAATGACTACGCTTCTTAGTATAGGCAATCAATTTTTTATGTATATTTAGATGATATACTTGCATCATTTAATGAACGATTCCAAACAAATTCTAATATTATTATTTCATTATCATGTATACTACCCAATAAAATTGGAAATTCTTCATTCAACGACTTAAAACCAGCAATTTAATTTTATGAAGAAGATTTGGTTATAGAAAATTACAAATTACTTGAAAATGAATTTGAATTTTGGAAATAAAAATGGTCAAGTGAAAAAAATTGTATTCCAAAAAATTCCTTGGGTACATTGTTACCAAAGTGTCCTGAAGAGCTGTTTCCAAACATAAATGTTTTTTTAAAAATTTTATCTATATTACCAGTATCAACTGCATCAGTCGAAAGAAGTTTTTCTACTTTAAAAAGAATAAAGCCTCATTTAAGAAACTCTACAGGTGAGACAAGACTAAATGATTTAGCGCTGATGAACAGAGACCTCCATATTGATCTAAAGTAATTATTAATATGTTTGCTTCAAAAAAAAAAGAAGATTGGATTTTAAATTATAAACAGTTGTTTAATTATTTATTTATTTGGTTATTTTTTTTATTATTATTATTATTATTATTGTTATTATTATTATCAAAGTTGGTAAAATCTGAACTTTTAGTTATGATTACAATTATTTAATTGACTTCATTTATACCTATAGTTCTCATCTATATGAGTAAATTGAAAATAAATGAAAAAAATTATAGGTATTAAAATATAATTTTTTTAAAAATCCTGTAGTACCATAGGCCATAGCCCTAGCAAATATTATAGCCCCCCCC
>WHPZ01583410.1:23257-85878 GCA_016617965.1 Macrosiphum rosae | reverse complement strand
CCGAAAACAATGTAAAACAACTTAAATGTATGTCAGTAAATTTGATAATTTAAAACTTTGTTAAAACTAATATTGTTATTATTTTATCATTTTTATTGGTTGACAATGTAAAATAATACGTTAATTAATCACGTCAATTAATCATAAATCTCAGTATTCCCAATGATACGGCCGATACGGGGAACAAAAATAAATATTGTTTAAAGCTAAATGACTATGGTATTTTTCTTGTAGAGTAGTCAAAAATATTAAATTAGTTAATTTGCATCTTTATTAAAATTATTTTCAATCTTCATCACACAAGGTTCAGTACTTGATAAATGGTCCTAGGGCTCGCATACATCAACACAGGATAGGGCTTACCGGGAAAATCCCAAATTCCGGGTGGGCCTATCCTCCACTGGAGATAAACGTGATCTGCTTAGTGTACAATTTGCTGAGGGACTGAGAGAACGCATGCGGATGTAGCGTCCTCTTATGTGGATATATTGCTTTAACTTTTAAGAATATGTTATTATGCGCTCCAGACCCCAGTATTAATAACTTTCCAACTGAGAGATCATTTGAAGCCCAAAACTCATAAAAACATACTTTAGGTCAAACATAGGCGAAGAAAGACTGTCTGTATTAGCAATTATGAACATAAAAGCTGACGTCACTACAACAATAAACTGTAATAATTCAGGAATTTGCTCAAGAACGTGCACGGCGAAAAATATAAGAGCATTTTTTAAAATATTTTTTATTGAAGTATATAGCTAGGTATTAATGATTACTTAAAATATATTGATAATTATCATCTACAAAATATATTCAATATTAAATGTCTATTTCTTGGGGGGGGGAGGGTTTTAGTAAAATGTTTCCCCAGGGCGCTTATAGTGTTTAAATGCGCCACTAGATGTAGAGAAGATTCTTCCTAATATCGTACGATTTGTCCCTAGGTAATTATCAAAAATACCATAAACCTTGGAAAATTTATTAGCGTTTCCAAGTTTTCAACCTAGGATAGGGTTATTATATTATGTAGTAATAAGATTAGGTACATAAAAATAATAAATAATAAATATACGCGTATACGGTATTTTCGGTAATTATACCGTGACAAGGTTTTAAATGTTTTAATTATTTTTTAGTGATTCATAAAAATATATTAATCGTAGACTAGAAACTATTTGCAATTAAGTTTATTATTATTTTCTATGTGTACCTAGTACCTACACAATGCAATTTTCAAATATCTAGACCAATTTTAAGCTATTATTTTATTATTTTTATTGCGAGCCTTCGGACCTCTTTACACCGTGGTGTTCAATAATTCAACTAACTAAAATCGTGATATAATAATAATAACAATAATATAATATTATACCTACCTATTCAACCTACCAAATTTTCTATTAATTAAAATAAGTTCGTATTTACTAATATAGGTAGTTATATTCTAATTACTAATACCCATTAGCCAATAGACAACTCAAGGTTTGATTTATATAGTATAAATTAATCATACCATTTTCATTTAATTTGAATTCAATGAATTACCTATTGAATGATCATTGTCAGTAAAAAACGATTCTGAGGGGAGACAATTTGTTCTTCTATTAACTATTTATACTGGGAATGAAAATGGTATGATTAATTTAATAGTTAATAGTTAATAGAAGAACAAATTGTCTCCCCTCAGAATCGTTTTTTACTGGCAATGATCATTCAATAGGTAATTCATTGAATTCAAATTAAATCTAACATAATATTATTATCTATTACTTAACGACGATTACTCGAAATTTACTTAATATCTACCATATAGTAATTGCCAATAATAAATTAGCAATAGTTGTAGATCGACTTGTACTTTTTTATAAGCTATAGGTATTAATTGATATTTTATACCTACAACCTAGCCGCTCGGTTATACCATCTATACGACCTAATGTTCTATGATACCACAGAGCCACAGAGGCATCGAATAACTACATCTGTATACCTGTAGCCTGTATATTATATAGCATATTCATGCCTTCATGAATCACAATATGAGCATGTATACATTCATTCTATAAAAAGTTTATTTTTTTTTATAGTAATCTAGACTTTAGTAGGTACCTATTTTTGCTATAAAGTGTAATTGTTATAGGTCACGAATTAAGATATCTTCGTGTTATATTCTGTGGTACAACACGTACTTAGGTAGCCGTGGTATGAAGTATGAACAACTATGAAAAATAAACAATATGTAAAGCTTATCACTCCTATTACGCTTATCATTAAAGTCTTTGCCCACACTACGTCGTCGTCTTTATCATCGCAATTATATCGAAATGGTACGATCATTTACTTAACAGCGATTCGGTTAAATATTAACTGTTAACTAATAACTATTAAGTACTCGGAATAAAATCTTTGATAGTTGATAGGTACAATTCGGCACTCACGTCTCACGACACGTCTGTATGACGATGACCAAGGTGCTCAATCGATGCATTGCAGGCCATTAGGTAATCGTGCTGTCTGTCGTATTAAGGCCCTTCGCGGGAAAATCGTTAAGAAGACGCACCTGTTGTCACTTCGCCACTCACTGCTGAAGTATTTAAGTTTGGAGTTCGAAAATAATGTGCTTAAGTGATCTCTAGAACCGCTCACCCTCCACCAAAGTCTTCAACTAACTCTCATCCGAAATGGACTCGATTGGCTCGATGGATCCGTTGGATCTGCCAGAGGATTTGGATTTTGCAGGTTTTGATGGTGAGTTCAGTAAATCATTCTAATTTCCAAGACATTATTGTGTTTGTTAAACTTTTTTATCGAACCACTGTTTACTTGTTTTAATTGCATATTTGTAGAGCTCTTGAACAAGTACAATGAGAAAATGCCGGAAGTTGACACAAAACTGTTCACCGGTGATAATATTTTGACAGAGTTTGATGACCCAATGAGTGATCCCACATTATTAGATTTTCCACCACTTGATCTTTCTTTAATTGAACCGGATATCCAAATGACGCCTCCACAAAATACGGTTTCGCACGTTATTGATACTCCAATGATTTCACCTTCTGCCATGCTTAAACCATGCCCTAAAGTACCTCCTTTGATTAAACCTAATCGTAAAGTCATTCAAAAGCCAATTCAACCAAATTATATTATTGAACAAAATGTAAATAAAAAAATAAAGTACATTCAAAAACCTGGAATGCATACTCTCCTTCCAGTTAAGAGTGTTGGACAGATTCACTTACCATCTGATCAAATGAAACAAGTAGGTATATTAATATTAGTCAAAACAAATCTAAGTAATTAAATTATTTATTTATAGGTTTTTTTTAATGCACCACTGAATGCATCACCTACAATGGTATATACATCAACAAATGGTCAACCAATTATATTAAATAACACCGCATTTGTTACTACGGGTAAAATATATTATTTTTCTATAAAGGTAGAAGTTAAATTAATATTTATTAGATTTTTATGGTTTTAGGTATACCAGTTATGATTGATTCAGATATGTCATCTAACAATAATATTGATGTTATGTCAATGAAAGATGAAAAACCAAAAAGCTCACATAATGTTATTGAAAGAAGATATCGTACAAGTATTAATGATAAAATTATGGAATTAAAAGATATGATTCTTGGAACTGAAGCTAAGGTATTTTAATGTTACATAGTGTAAACATTAATTTTTATTTTATATATAAATATTATGTTATATTTGTTTAGCTTAATAAATCTGCTATACTTAAAAAAGCTATTGATTATATTAAATATTTGGAAATGGCTAATGAAAAATTAAAAGATGAAAACAAAATGTTCAAATTAAATATTTCAAAAAAACTAGACCAAAGTCCATCTACTTTATTACAAGAAGAATACAATAACCCTGGCTCAATCACACCACCTCAATCATATATTTCCGTATCTTCACCAGAAAGATCAGAAGGCGCCTCATCACCTGAGATTGTAATGAGTTCTCATACAATATTGGTATGACATATTATATTATATTTTATAACATAATCACTGCTTATGTACTTATATAATAAATAACTTTTTCCGATTATAGACCAATAAATCTGGCAAGAAAGGTATGGCTGATCATTCAAGATTAGTGCTTTGCGTGTTCATGTTTGTGGTTGTTGCATTTAATCCTTTTGGAAATTTATTGCCTAATAGCAATATGTCACATTCTGAATCTTGGGCAGAAAAGGTTGATGGTAGAACAATTTTAAATGCTAGAACAGGTAATCATTATTTTACTTTATTAGTAAGGTTCGGATTTGAAGGCAAAAGCTTTTTTTTAATAATAATAATAGAGAAATAATGTTTATAAAAAAATGCATGTCATTTAATATGTAAGATTATGAATGTATTTTTTTTTTGCCTTTTTCACTCATAAATGCCTTTATTGTGTTTAATTTTCAATTGATTTAATAGTTTTATTCACGACATACATGTAACTGATCGATAAGATTTTCTGTGTCGGCTGTTAATTATTTTTAATGGGTTTTATGTTCGACGATATTTACAAATATTGCTAAATACTATGATAAAGAAAAGATGTATGTCAGCAACTTTGTGATACGCATATCCGCCATATTGCTTTTCTCCACAATGTGTAAGACATAGATACTGATAATGAAATTGACGGAGAAAAGCAATATGGCTGTCAACGCCATAGGAAACACATAGGAAATAGTGAGGATGCGCAAACATGATTCAAATTCGGAAAGTTGGTGACATACTTCTTTTCTTTATCATGCTAAATACTTTATTGAGTATCTGGTATGGCCAGTTAATTTAACGTTTATAAAAGTACCCATACTACCTATCTATAGATTAAAATATGTTTATAATGCATATAAACTTACTATAGATTCAAATTTGTTCGTCTGTCCACCCCAATTACATTTTCTATGTACACAATTATTTTAAGCCCAAACTGTCAACATTTTACTAAAGACAGTTTATCTAAGTACATGATAGTGATTTTTTTTGTAATTGCCTTTTTAAATAAATTAAATGCTTTTTCTTGCCTTTTTTGCCATTTAAATGCTTTATTTCTGACTATATTGCCTTTAAATCCGAACCCTATTTATTAGTGTTGGGTAATAATATAACAATTAATGAGCAAAGTGCCTTTATTAGTTTATTACTTTTAAAACACTGTGGTCTGTTATTTATGATAAATTGATAATTAATTTTTAAGATTCTGGAATGGATGATGGAACATATCAAAGTTATGCTTTTAGTCTATTTATATGGACATTGAATATTCTTATGATGATCATAAGTCTAACCTGTCTTCTTATTAGTGATCCTATGATATATTCGGATTCAGAAGCATACCAGGAATATATGCAAATGAGAAAACAAGCTGAAGATAACTTGATTAAGGTTAGTGAAAAATATTTTTGTTAATTTAATAGCTCATTATTTCAAACAATTCCAGGGAAACAGAAAAATGGCAGTTCTTGAGCTCTCTAGATGTTTGGAAATTTTTGGTCGGCCTATTTTAACAAGTCGTAAGAAACTTTGGGCTTCATTAATGTGGCAAATTATCAGGCAATTTTTACATCAATTTAAAGTGGTTGTACTTTTGAAAAAATGGAATAATGCTGTATTTAAAAATGTGTATGATACAAAATTAAATAAACAAGGTGAAATACCTAAGTAATTAATTTTGTTTACTTCAATAGGACCAACAAGCATGAAACTTTAAATACAGCTAAACAACTCAGTGAAATTTATCATTTACTGCATAAACTGTATTTAATTAGTGAAACTGATTGGCCAATACCTAATGCTCATTGGGGTATTGGTCTATACTTAGGACTTAGTTCAATTAATATGGCTGAAGCAGCTGGACGACAAATAATTTCAGTAGAAACTTGTGTGCAACTATATTCGACCATTGCCCTTAATTTCAAAACTAGCATATTTAAAGGTGCTGGATTTTTTACCAGGTTGGTTGTTAAACACTAATGTATTAAAAAATTTTTTTTATACAACCTATTTATTACATATGTTTGTTCAAAAGGTATTATTTACATAAAGCACAAACCCAAGTGCTGAATTATAATAGATTACCAGCAAATTTGAATTGGCTTACAACTGATCATGGATTTCGATTTTTCATTGATCACAATTGGACTTTTACTCCGAGTAATGCTACATCATCATTCACTTCACTCTCAGACTGTAATGATCCATTATCTCATCTGACCAGAGTATGTAATTGGAATTTCTTATTTTTTTCTTAAAATATAATGCCTTCTTTTCTTAAGTCTTTCAGAGAAAATACCTTAGAAAAAGCTTTACAGACTTTAATATCACCAGGAACAAGACAAATTGTACAAGCTGTGGGTCATACCAAACAACCAACTGTAACTTCAGACGTTTTGATATATGTACAGCGCATTGTAGAATCTAATTTAATTACAAAGAAACCCAGGATAATTGGAAGCTCAGAAGTTAATGGTAAGACTTAATTGCTGAAATGGAAAATGTTTAATATTTTGTTATATTTTCAGTAGTAGAGGATGAGAAAGTAGCATGGTGGGGAGCCATATTTGCTGCTGGAACTTATTGGATATTAGGTGAAGATAATGGTATAGATTTGCTCGATAAACATATCTCCAATGTTCCCCCAAGTTTATTAGTTGATCCATTGGCGCAAGCTGTATTAGCTGCTTACGAGTAACAATTTTTGTAATGGGGTAATAATTATAATTTATTAATGTCAATATTTGTTTACAGATGTCGAAATAAAGTCCAAACAATGAAACCTAGAATTTTAGAACACCATTGTCATGAAGCAAGTAAAATATTATCAGAAACTTTAATTTTATTGCAAACCAATAAGCCCCAACCAATCGTTATAGTAAGTCTAGTTTTTAAAATTATTTAAAATTATGAAAATTTGTAAAACCATATTTTTTTCAACTAGATGACATTGTTATTGGCTTGTGACTGGTTATTAGAAACAAGAATGCTGTCATGGCAAGAAGAGTGTAAAAAAATGCCTGCAGGCTATGTTAATTTGGAATTTTTAAACTTAAAAAGCTTCCAAGAAGATTTAACTTCCTTACGAAAAATTGCACAATTTGTTCCAGTAAGTAATTTTTATTTATTTTATGACTTTAGTAGTATATGTGGTTGTTATCACATCTATCACTTATGTTTAGTTATTTGAACCTTGCAAGGTATACATTTACGCAGAGACATATCCAGAGGCGCAATTGCTCCATCTGATCTCAAAATTGTTATCGTTCATGTGGCATACTTTTGGGTGGCTAGCCCCAAACTCCCTATTTGCGTCTAGATCACCACCACTATTTTAGGGAAAATTGGTTGACCTGAAAAATGTATAGTATTAGCGCCTTACTGGTCTTACATATTTTCTTAAAACAAATATTTTGTGTTTATTTTGAATTAAAAACTGATAATTATAGATAATAATTAAGTAGTTACTGCACATTAGTCAACAATTAAAAACTAATATATCATTTTGGGCTGTGTATATGCATTCATTTGGTAGAGCCAGAATGTAATCTTATTTTAGATTCTGAACAAAGTAAAGACACTACATGTTATTTATATACATTATTGATCAGTGATCACCATTCAAAAATTCTAGAGGTGGTTTGTTGCCTGTATAGAAATATATGTAATAAAACAATTTAATTAAAGTCACTGATAATACTTCCTGTATAATAAATTCATGTTTCTCCTTGGCTAACACTGATCTTGTACTGATAGTGCCCAGTTCTGTTGAAACAGAATATTAATTTTTAATTTATAGTTGTTACCTATATCTTATCTTATTAATTAAATGTTTTACGAAATATGAAAAATATTTATAAGATTGTAATATTTGTAGTTTGCTACTGCCAAAGTATTCTTATATGAAGCAACTGTCCGGTTAATGGCTGGGGCTTCACCAACAAAAACCCAACAACTATTTGATCGCAGCTTAAGAAACAGATCAACACGGCATTTTGTTATTTGCACTAAAGGTAAGAATTTAGGATAATAATTTTTTTTTTTATAAATAAATATAAAAGAAAGTTCACATACCACTTTTATTTTTATAGGTAAAGGTGAACAAAGCACAGTTGGTTTAAGGGAGCATGCAACTGCGTTATTTATGGCGTGTAAACATTTACCTATGTCTCTTCTATCACCACCTGGCATAAGAGCAGGTATGTTAGCCGAAGCAGCTCGTACATTAGAAAAAATTGGTGATCGGAAAAATCTTATGCAGTGTTACAAATTATTGAAATCAATTACTACCAATTCATCAGTCACGGATTGATTTTGTTTCTATTAATAGTGTTAATGTTTGTTTATAGAATTTATTGTTGTAGTCTTAAAATTTTCCTAAATGTTTTTCACTTGCTTTTTTATTAATAAAATACAAGATTCAACCTGTAAATAAATTGAAAAAAAAATATACCTTACCACCCAAACTACAACTTTACGGTGTAAATAATTAATCAATAGTTTCAATGGATAATTCTGAAATATTATTTTTAATTCATATTACATAAATTTAATGGAATTTAAATTTTTGTTTTATAAAAATATAGTATAAAATAAAAAGATTTTAGGTTAGTTTTCCCTTACTTTAAAAAGAAGGTAAATTATCTTAAAAAGATGACAAGTGAAGTATTTGGTATTTTTAACATCTGCTAAGGTAATTTTTTTTAAAAAATTATTTGGTATTATAAGCTTGACAGATTACAATAGATGGTCCAAGATCAGAATTTTCATCAAACACAAATTATAATGATTAGTATAACGTATCTAAATATGAAGCATTGATTTAACTTGTAGTCTAAAAGTAAAACAATTAACAAAAATGCCATTATGACAAATATATTTAATTACGATAATTAATTTTTTAATGTGATTTTTTTTTTTTAAATTTTTATAAATAAAATTAAAACTATAGTATTTACAATAGATTTTAAAGATGTCAGGTTTTTGAAATAATAAATATAATAAAATAATTTTCATCGTAGTCTATATAAATATTACATGGTACAAATAGTGTTTTTTTTTGTTTTTTAAACTGTTATTAAAACTATTTTATACGCTGTTATTACCAAAAACCCCAAAAAATTAGTATTATTGTACAATAGTTTATATCTTTTAACATAAGGATCGGTGAATGCTATGCTTTGTGGCCGGAATGATGCGATTTTGGCTGTGAGCTGTTCATAACCACCATCGCACTCGGCTTGACTATAAGATGGCCATTTGACAGTGGTGGTAATTGCTGATTTGGAATTGTCACTGCCTATAGAAGAAAATGAAAAAAAGAAAATCTTCATTAAGTTTTGAAAAAAACATTCTTTGTAAAGCAACATAAAACTAGGTAATTTTTCATTAACTGCTTGAATTGAGAGGATGGTCCTTTTTCTTTTTAAACAATATTTGTGCCCCCCATTCTAATCTTAATCAATAAAAGACATTTAAATAATCAGCTGAACAAATTTTTTTTTTAACTTTTGCATTTTTTTTTTTAAATTTATTCCCAATTCAAGCACTGAATACATTACACATTTTGAGAGAACAAAATAACAAAAGACTGATTTGAGAAGCTTTGCTTGCCGCATGTATATAAACTATAATTTTAATTATTATTTTAAATTTTCATTAAACACTGTATAAAAACTTTTCATATTACAGAACAGACTATTATAAAATTAGAAAATAAAGAAATATATTTATTATTTTATGAAGGTAACCACTTACCATGTAAAAAAACAAAGAAATGTGTACTGTACAGTTAATATATTTAATTAAACCATTTATAGAAAACATTAAAAACATAATTCAAGAGGTTATAATATAATAACTAATAAGTAATAACCTCCAATATATTCCGAGTCACAATTTTTTTGATTATGCAGTATAATATACATACCTTAGAAGAAGCTGTAGATAGTACTAGATGAGCTGGAGCAGAATTAGTATGGTGATGAGTTAGGAGTAACGGCCGAGTTATGACATGATTTGGAGTTGGCTGTCCTCTGTTCACAACTAGAGTGCACAAATTGTAGGACAAAAAAATTACGTAATTATGAGGCCTGTGACATTGTATGTGAGTACCAAAATGAAGATATTATTTACCTGACGTTTGTGCCGCTATGATATTATTCTGCAACAGTCTGATTGGTGCGGACGCTGTGTTGTTGGAATGATCGATCACACTGGTGCCAATCTTTATGCCTGGCCAAAAGAACCGTTATTAAAACACCGCATACCATCGTTAAGTATGTACAAAATAATGTATCCAACACCGGTCATTGCTGCATACCTGCAAGAGACATTTTGGAACGATTGGGCGTAAGTTTTGGGTCGCCGTACAAAGTAAACGAGCCATTTGACACCTTGGTCAACACTGCCTGAGTAGTGCCATCGTGTTGATCTGTAATATACACATTAGTCGCGATCATTAGGATTGACGGTCAATCGGACAGGCTTGAGAGACTCTTTATAAATACCCCGAGGGAGCTTATTATATATCACCATGGAGTTGGCGGGTGGGGGGGAATCATAGAAGTCAATAAGTACTGTTATAACTTATAATTGACAGAAAATAAATTGTTTATTAACCTATATAGTTAATCTCGGGAGAGCTATAATTAATTTACATGAGCTCACTGCTCGCCCTTATATAAGGGGAGATGTGGTGGTCTGAACCCCCAAATTTTTTTTGGACAGTATAAATACCTATTTAACCAATTTTTTTTTGTACCTACATAGGTAATACTTGATAGGTTTGGTTTTTTTTAAAGATCTGTTCCCCCTCTCACCAATCAAAAGTGATATATACGCCACTGTAATTTCACCCAAACACAGGTGAGTGGGTGTGGAGTTAGGTTGAGTTACTAACTAAATCTGGATTATAGGAAAAAGTAAATTCAAAAATTTTTAGAAAATACTAATATAATCGATACTCATTTCAATTATATTATGTAAACCAAGTACCTACTACTTATTACTCAGAGTTGTCTGTTCAGAAATCTGAACTAAATTAATTGCCAAAGCGGTTGTTTTTCTAATATTTTAATTGAATTCTCCAATACTATTAAATCACAAGACAGAAAACGTACTGTACGTCTGATAACGTCTAATAGGGTAGGTATAATGTATAAAAATAAAATAATATTATAATATACGCGGTACTTACTGAGAGCATCTTTGTGATGGACAAACGTGAGGGTTTGCTGTTGCAAAGCGTTCGGTGGTAACGAGGACGAGTTTCTGGTCTGAGGAACTATGTGAATTGTACTCCCCATCATCGGAGACGTGCTGACGACCTGCACCTGATGGGGAATAATGTCTGAGACGAACGGCAGCGTGGGCGGGGAGGAACTGGACAGCGATGATGTACTACTGTACAGAGCACTGAGTTTGCTGTCGTCCGCGTCGCTAGTAACCATGCTAGCGTCCCTTTCCGTCTCGAAATCTCCGTTTATACTTGTGGCGGCTACTGCGGGAAAACGACGAGACGTTAATAATGAATAATTGCATGGCGAAATAATAATAATAATAATAGGTAGGTATTCACAAATTTATATCGTTTGTTCAACCCAGAAGAGGTTGGAAGTCTTTTGATCGGCTTATATTTTAATATATACCAGGAGGATGCATAACCAAGAATGCTCACTCCTATTTTATCCTTTTGTAATTAATTTATTCAAATTCTGATCATTTGTATTTTTAAATATACTCAAAGACAAATGACCATATTATCATATTTTATTTTATTGTTAAAAAATTTCAAAAATCATATTGTGAATAACTGCGTTATTGAAGAAATAAAAGTCGTGATGATTGGGTGTCTGGGCGAGTATGTTTGGCGTGAATCGCCCTGTACATAATGATACAACATCGTAGACTATAATATCAACCACCAATGAAATGCGACGGAATAATAACGCGAAAACTGACAAATTATCCGACAAACATATTGATGCTGCAATCGTCGTCGTGACGGTCAGGTGTTTGTGGTTAGAGGGGGAGGGGTACACTTACTAGTGGCCTTCCTGGTCATCACGTCGGGCGGCAAGTCCGGCAATAGCTTGCTGAAATCGATGTGATCCCATTTGGCGGCTAGTTCTTTCTTGAGAGACGCGTGCCTCTGTTGAGCCCAAATCTTTTCTCTGGCCAGTCTTTCCATCTCGTGCTCCAGCTCTCTTTCTCGACGCCTCAACACCTGCACCAACACAAGCAACGGCACACGATTCCGCTCGATTATTGTTGTATTTATAAAGATAATTTATCAAAAGGTATAGCAGTCACGATTCAAAATAAAATATTACATATTAATATTTGCAATTTTTACATAATATTTCGAGAAAAAAAGCTGCCCCCCATTCACTCCGGGAGTCCACCGTTAATCGTTATAAAGGTACACAAGCTTCCGAAGTCTGTCTTACTTATAGTATAATAATATATTGTACTTGTTAAATTTACGATAAATCAGAGTAAATATACCCAGAGCTCGAATTGGAAGGGTGGTGCGCAGGGGGACGGAGCTCCCCTACTATTTTTATTTTTTTTTGGTATACACCTATTTTTTTACTTAACAATGTAAGATGTAGATATTGCTATCTTTGAAATACGAAATGTTTTGCTGAAAAGTGGTATTCAAAATATATGTAAGGTATAAACGTTGGGGGGGGGGCAAAGCCCTCCACGTGTAGGTGTTGAATAATAGCGCCCTTGGAAGTTGGAATGCAGTTTTTAAATCGTTGGTTTGAGTTCCTCTACTTAATTTTTCCCAATTCGAGCACTGAATTTAACCATAATAATATCTAACTTGAAATGATAAATTGATAATTAAATATATATTATACTATAGTATAATACCTACGCACTTTCGTTTAATGCGACTTGTAGAAGTATCTTTTAAATTAAGTATTTAAATTGTTACATTATTGTTTCTAAATACTTCTTATAAAGTATACTCATTTCAAAATTATAATATCAAAACATCATCATAGAGAGCACGGATAATATTATTCGATAATCGGAATATAATTATTATTAGTATGGGCATGTGTACGGCGCGGCGTAAGACAACGACTGCGAATTTGTTTCTATCTCCTATTGGGTATTGCGATCTAAATTCGTCAGTACACGCCTATACAATATTATCGTCGTACATGCTATGTGCGTATGTACGTATAAATCAAAACAATAACAAACACATCATTACATCTATTATAGTATTATGTACCTATTAGTTATTAGTTTATTACATACCTAGAACCTAGATTCTACGTGCTAATTGACAGGTGGCTTATGTATATAATATTATAATGACGCATACGATAGGCGAAGGTTACCAACCGAAAACTACAATAGCGATTATAATAAGACGTATATTAGAATATATTGCTATATTAAATGTATTAGTATTAAAATATTAATACGTATTTGTGAAATCGGGAATTCGGAATATCATACGCATAGTATACAAACTGAAACATTGGTAAAAATTCGGGGGCATGGCCCCTCCCCTGTGGGCGCCCTTGCCTACGCTAATCCGGCGAGTTCGGTGAAAAACAAAACAGCTTGCCTCATAGGACCGCACTGCACTGCGGCGGAACAGTGCTGGTCAGAATAGAATTCGCACGCACTCACGTAGGCCACACGAAATCCTATACTGTCTGGTAATATAGCTGTTCGTCAATATAAGTACAAACGAGCTATAACGTTACGTTTTCTTCTAGGAACCTCGTTATATTTTAAACGTTAACGGTCTACACGTGGCACCTAATTAGGTAAGTGGCATAACCAAAACAAATAAATTATCTTTGTAATAATAAATATGGACATGCCTCGAACGCGGGCCAAGTTAGGTTGGAGTTTTGAAATGTAACACTTCTCAAACGACAGTTGATCTCATGATTTAATGAACAGCTAAAATTATATCGATGAAATAATAACAATAATGGTTAGGTATTGACAAAATCTATCACTTTTCATAGAAGTTTTGATAATTTGATGGTTTTTCATTTAAAAAAAGTTATCATTTTAAAATATAAATGTTAATTACATGCATTTAAACCATCGACTAAGATCCTTAAAACATACACGAATTGACGAAATATTATTTGTATTTTTGTTTAGTGCTCCTAGAAATTAAAACTTCAAGATTGCACCAAGAAAATAAGCCTTAAAAAAAAAAATCTTAGATTTTAGAAACACGAAAGCCATTCAATTCACAAATATTTAATGATTAAACTATGATTGGGCATTAGGTCTATACTCTATACACAATTGGAAAAAATCAACGAAACTGCAGTTAGGTTATTTTCAGAATATCGATTGAAACCAAAAATATTAAAATCGTATATATTTGTTAAGACACTTTCTGTATACCGAAGATTTACATTAAGTGTCATTTACAAAGTGTTGACAGAATAATATGTCTATATACGCTAAAAAATGAGTATAGTTGTTATAACAGAAAACATATTTCGTGTGCAGGTATAGCCGCTATACTGTATAGGTATACTAAATACTAACGTAAAGCAAAGCATACATTTGTATAATAATGAATGAATAATAAATTACAGAAAATGATATCGTTTACATATTATAATATACATAATACGAGAGCGCGAACGAAAGAAGTACAAAAATACTACGATAAATAAATTCTCATAAAAAATTCACTACCGAGAAAATGAAATGTATTGTTTTTCTTAATTGCTTGACATCGCAATTCGCCAATTGCGTTCGGTAATTATTATCAAGAGCTCCTCACCGCTCTTTGAATACAATTTTTTTTATGGACATTTAAAATATTATGTGTGTACCTACATAAAATAACAAAAATATAGGCATATCAAAAACAATGTGTACGAGATGCCGTTATAATCACTCATATTATTATTTAAAGTGTACCGTTGTATTAACGATGGTATAGATCCTTTATGCTGGTTTTTTTTTTTTTTTAATAACTTTAATTTTTTTATTATTATTTTGTTCATCGCTATCTGCTGTCACTAATTTGTATTTAAATGTCAATAAAGTTATTTGAAAAGCAAAGACGCGTGTTTCTCAATTGGAAACACAATTGTATTATACGATTAGCATTTATGCATTTCAATAAATTCGATGTCAGTATATGTTTTTGTGATAAACGTGTGAAACATAATATGTATAGACGTATAGTGTGAATAGTATACACTTAAATCGAAAAATTTAATTCTATTATTCAGAAGACACTCGCATATAATATACCTCAGGCACGTAAACATGTATAATTGAGCCATAGTAATAATATGATGTTAGATCCGTTTTCGTCGAGCATCTACTATTTTTTTTAAGTGCCGGTTTTAAAATAAAAATTGAATTATTTTCTCTGCGTGTTATGCCGATTTCTGATCTTAGCGTCGCACACATAACGTGTACAGAGTGGCAAACGTGCATAATATACAGAGTGTTGTATAAAAACTGTCACCGCCGTCTGTAGGTCATGGTTACGCACATGTGAACCATACAAGGATGACAGTGCCGCGGGCGCAGCCCGGGGCGGGACGGAGACATGGTGGAAAAAAAGCTTATACCCATGTACAATAATAGTAGGTGTTTATATATATTACGTATGGTTCGTGCGATCTTTACAGAACACACGTGGAAAAAACTAATAAATAAACAGTAGAAATCAATTCACGGCAGCATGCGGACCGGCAAGCCTTCCACCCATACCACAACGATAAATAATAATGTACATGCATGTCGACTAGAATTTTGTTTTTTTCAAACCATTTTATTATTGAAATATATTGAATGCTATTACCATTGACTATGGTATATTATTAAGAGAATAGCAGTGAAACACAATATGTTAATACTAGAAGTCAATGAGGTTTATAATTACTAAATACTTACTTAATTCATTAGTGTAATTGGGGAGTTTAATTTAAATAAATAAAAAAATATTATAACTTATAAGTTATAAGCTTTAAATCCGGCACCATTTGATAATAAGGAAATGGATGAACGGGACATTAGCTTTATCTCTGGGATTAGATTTTAAGAAGCAGAGACACGACACCATGTTTTGTAGTAAATTAGTAACATAGATTATTCGCTTCCGTTGGCCACCATTCCAATAATCCAATCACAGAAACGAGGAACTTATTCAAGTTACTTGCAGTTTATATTGGCATTTTCCTTTATTATCCACATTATGATAATAATTCATAATAATTATTAATTAATAATAAACGTATCGTAACATTAATTGTTATATTATATTGGGCGACAATCTGCAAACCTCAGGTGTGAGCGTGAACTGGTATAGTCTATTATTCTAACGTATATTATATCATATAATCACCATGATTATGGTAAAGTTATCGATTTACTCTTGTGGAATCGGTGAATAAAAATAAAATCAAACTGATTTCGTGGAAAGTAAATTTAAATCATAAAAAATATACCTAACTGATCGACTCCGCTGTGTTTGTTTATAATATTATTATAAAACCGTCGCAAAAGCTCCTCGTTTGTTTCAGACAAAATATTTTACGATTTATAATTTAAAAACGCTCAGAGTACCTACACCTATATTGCCAAAAAAAGAGAGAGGATAACTTAAATTCGTTACAATATAAACGCGACATTGAGTAAGCGTAAAACAGATTTTTCGGAGAAGTTGACCTCACGCGTGATGGTAAGTGCGCTTATATAACGTTGTTTGGAGTACGCGTATATACTATATGTGTATGTATAGACACATAGTATTCCAACATATTATTATATTTATAGACGGCGGCGGCACCATTCAAGGGCGAGACTCGGTGTAAGGTAGGATACCTCAATCGTAGCGTGGTGTAAAACCTATTGTGTATTATACCGTTGCACTTCTACAGAAAAAACCCGGAGATAACCCACCTTCCCTCCTATCCAGCGTATACAGTGAATCTGTAGCTAAAAACGCGAACAAGAGTTGGTTAATATAGTGAAAACAGCGCCAAGTGCGTACATTACACCGTCGTTTCAAAGTGGAAGTGCCGGTCGAGATAAAATGTTAAATCCACCTTTACTGCACCTTCTGCAGCGACAACACCATTAGATAAAGATACGTTAAAGAAGATACGTCGAATGATGCGATTTGTCAGATTAAAGTTTTATACTCCCCAACAAGGTTGTCAGTACTTGCACGTTTTACACAAAAATAAATAATAACGTTTACATTATTATTAGTATTATTATTGGTGGTCCTATCTGAAAAAACACACGAGGCCGCTGTCGGCGGCTGCTTACTTGGAAAATATATGACGAGTGACGACCTCCTATGAACGTACAAACAATTAAATGTACGCCAATAGTGTGGAGGAAGCGTGCGCCTATATTATAAGCCGTGTATATATTATATTAATATATATCTATGATAAACAAGAACAATACCGATTAATGGATATTGTGTGCAAAAAATATAGTAATAATAATATAGGTATTACAAAACTCGTCACAATTCTGAAAACTTAGATGATAGTAATTTGTTGGATATAATATTATATAGTGAGTTGATGGGCTTACCTGGATATACCGGATAGCGCTCCTGAGTATACTCAGGTTCGAAGTCTTTTTCTCGTCTTGAGACGCGGGTACTTGTTTCTTGAGCAGCTCGAAACATTCTTTAAGGTGTGCACGACGGTTCTTCTCCAATTTGTTGTGCACTTCTCTGGTGCCAGATCTAAAACGACACCTTATTGTAAAACATCATTCTTAATTCACAAACGATAACAGAGATAAACGTTTGAACATGTTAACAATGTTAACATTATCTATTATGATACTAAACAACTAACCTAACAGTAACAAACTAATTGTTATATTATATACTAGTTGACAAGTTTTACTTATATTTTTAAACACAAAATATACAACGTAAAGAAATAACGAATCAAAATATTGAATATAAACTCTAATGGGAATAACTGTATTATACAGTAATACTGAACAAACGTCCTCTATGTACCTCAGATACCAATAACACTATAGAGCGGATAGATCTTTTTAGTTTAATTTTATTTCCGGTCTTCGGGATATATTTTTAAAAAAGTTGAACATTTTCAATTTATCAGGCATTGGTGCCCTAAAACGTAGTTACTGAGAGGAGATTGGGTGTTCAATATTTTTAGACCAATCGATTTTGATGAGTACCTAAATTTACCAAGTTCTTGAGAGAAGACGATGTTTTGTAAGTAACAAATATAAAAGTGTAATTTTAACTCCAACAACGACCCCTAATCTACTAAATAAAGCCTAGTCCAGGATAGGATATTGACTACTACAATAATATTATATAGGAACGAAGAATAAACGTGAATAGTCGATAAAATATAATATATACTTGGAATACATATTATTATAAAACTGGTGTTGTTATACGCATCGTGGACTTCGTGGAAACATCTATAGGTACATTATTATACTATTAATTACATTTTGTCAAAACTTATGTTTGTAAGATCCTTGGGAAATGCGTTAGGAACAGTATAGATTATAGAACCAACAATATAATTATCATTTATAACGAAACACTTACCCTGTGCGTCTTTTGAGTTCCTGCGCCAAAGACAAAGCAGAGACATTATCGTCGTGGCTGTTGACTAGGGCGACAGTGGTGGTGGTGTTGTTATTGTTGTTGTTGTTGTTAGCGGTTACAACGGCCGTACAGGCGGTAACAGCGGGCTTATATACGGCGTGGTGTTGCTGTAGCGGTTGATGTAGTTGTAGTTGTTGTTGTGGTGGTTGTTGTAGTTGTTGCTGTGGCTGGTGTAGCTGCAGCTGTAGCTGTTGTGTGTGTTGCTGCTGTAGTGCGACGGGGGTGACTTGCTGGTGTAGCTGTAGCAGTTGCTGTTGTCTCGGTGGCGTGGACGGCGGTTCGATGTGGTTTAACGACGCCGGTAGATCGGAACTGGGCAATGTTACCGAAGTAGGATGGTAACCAGCATCCTTGTTACTCAACAACGGCTCTTCTAAAAGCAAAACAAACACGTAATAAATATAAACTGTAAAAATATATAACTATTATAAAAACAATAACAACAATAATAAAAGGATGTGATAAGGCGAGTATTATGACGTATACCCAGGAGATAATGTCTGATCCATTTTTTTTTCGGTGGCGCCACCCAAGTGTCCACGTTTAAAATCAAAACTCCCATAACAACAACAACAACAACGATTTAAAAACAACAGACGTGTTATTGTTTCCACGGTCCGCGATTCTTTAGGTCGCCGAAGAACAGAATAAATCGTAACAAGCGGTACACCATGGTCTGCAAAACATCGGGATGATAATATTGCGCGAGTATGTATACCGGAGGAGTCGACTTGTCTGAGCTCGGCAATGGCACTGTGCGAGAGGCATTGGAAACCGAAAGCAGTTTTGGGAGAATCGCACGGCGGCGAGTAAAGCTGAGAACGTCAACGGTGACGTCACACCAGGCCGCATCTCCTACCACCACGCGCCGCCCACCGACGGAGAGCGTGTTCGGCCGCCGCGCCGGTTTCGTGATAGCACAAGCCACACCGGTATAATAATATAATAACAAGTAAATAGGTATATTCCAATAAATAATAATATTGAAGATAATGTGTTAGCAAGTCTCACGTGTGGCTGGCTGGGCGGGTATAATATAATTTTCTTATTTGTCGTTCCAGCACTTGAATATTGAAAAAAATTAGAAGGGGTACCTACGCATTAACATTAAAAAAAAAAAAATCAAGCACTGTGTAGTTCAAATATATCCTCACCCACCCCATGTATTTTAATATGCAATACTGCAGACCTATTATAATAATATATTATTATTATAAACGGCCGTGAACCAGACGCATTTTTAATTTACACAATATAATATAATATATTATCAGTTTATCGCCTCAAAAACGCAATTGGCGACAAAATCCATAATCAATATCGTTAGTATAAATATTTTGTGTGTTGTGTGTGTACAACATTATATACACGTTGTTATAGCACTACAACAGCGAATAGGTAGGTACCAGTTAGACCCTAGGTACGCACGCGTAGACGTGCATGCTGTTATTATAACCCACCGTAAAAAATATTATTATACTCCCAACATTTTTTTGCCAACGTACAACCATACAATATGTATTTTAACATTGTAATATGTAGGTACACGACACACGTCCGTGACGTCCAATACAGTTCGACCGAAATGCGTGAACCCGACCACGGTTCGCGGATGGCGATTGGACCTCGCGTCGAGGGTGGGAGTGAAGTGGCAAGAGAATACCTATGAGCACCGTCCGGAGATGAAAAATCCGTCACGTATACTACACACACACTACAAAATTGTATAAATTATATTATGTTATAATACGAGTACATAAAATATATATGTGCACCTCTACAAGAAAGTGCAATATGTAATAATATTATAGGTGCCTACCTACATCCGCATTATTTGTAACTTTGTTGGTCCGTTAATCTTTTTTTAAATCATGTGTATGCTAAATATAAAACGTATACACAATGTTGTTCTATCAGAGTAGTATAGTACAAAATAATTTAAGTTATATATCATTATTTTGATAGAATTAATATTTTTTTATATTACTCTTATATTTTCGAAATTTCAAATACTTTCGAGCCGGTATAATAGAGACAAATAAAAACATACACGTAACACATGCGGGTATAATATCCTCTTTAATATAAACAGTTTGTATTTCTCACCTAATAAATATTATACTTACATATACATACAAAAACAAAATATTAGCAGATCATTTAAGAGGATGTTAGCTCACTATTTGTTTTCTCTCACTGACCCATACGCAACATAGACAAAACGCATTTGGGCAGAATCGTTTTTTCCATGTTTTTAAGTTATCTTAGAGTAAAATCACCCATTACAAAAAAGAGAGAGAATAATATTTTTGACAGAATGAAATATCGATTTGTCTAAATATTGTTTCAAAAAAATTTAAATATCATTTAAATTTACGAATTTTTTTTGTTTATTTTGAAAGTCGAATACAAAGTCAAATAACAATAAAATATAAAATCGATACGTCATTCCATCTGAAATATTATATTCTCTATCTTCTTTGTAATGGGTAATTTTACTCTAAGATCACTTAAAAATATAGAAAAAATGTGTCTGCGTTTTGTATATGTTCCGCGTGGGCCAGAGAGAAAACAAATAGTGAGCTAACATCCTCTTAAATAGATAGTATAATTTAATATTTAAAAATTATTTGTTATTTTAATTTTAATATTATTTATCAATTATGTATATAATATATCTAAATCTTATATTTGTCTCAAAAATGAAATATTTATGTTAAGTTGTAATTAGTTGGTCTTTTTTTAATTTTCTGTAAAATCGTTATTAGTTATCAAGTAAGTATTTACCAAAATATGTTTTAAAAACTATATCGGAAATACAAAAGCTAAAAAATGTATTACTCTGTGCATTTATATGTCTATAATATATGGTCTTGAATCGCCAACGGAGAATTGTCAATATATAATTTAAGAGATGATAAGAAATTGTTATATGGCGCTTGTCATAGACAACAAAACTACACGTGTTCAATAAATATTTTCTTTGTATATCTAAATTAATTAAATAAATGTAGGTAAAAAAGCCATTTTTTAAAAACTAATTTCACGGGTACAAAATTGTATAATATACTACACTCGTGACAGGTATCATTTTCTACTTTTTTTTTTTAGAAATTCTGGACCCTTAGATTTTGCATAGTAAATGCATGTTGTATATGTATGTTGTGTCATGTTGGGATGGGAAACAGATATTAATATCGTATTTTAGACACGTTTTATCATAGTATTTTGTAAATACTCCAAATACTGTAATCAATACACAAAATGTAACTATGTTAGAAATATTAATAGTGTCTATACTACACAACACGATCAAATTACATTTTTTCTTTTTTTAAACTGATTTTATAATGAAATAAATAAATATTAATTTTCAAACAGATAGGTTAGTAAATTATCCTTCATATTTAAAATAAATTATATTCTCTAACACAACTTAATGTATTATTTTATAAAAATTATTATTGTATTTTTCTAGTTCATAATGATAATTGATAACTGACAAGTATCACTGTTTATTAGTGTATTAACTATTAAGTATACCACCGTTTATGGTATACACTATACCTTCATCATATTATGATACAAGTACAATGCACCTCACATAAAATACAATATACGAGAAATTCGACAATCGTTGCAAGACAACTTTGCACAATATTTAAATAATAGATCAAAGAAAATACATTTTTAACGGGTCAACCATCTATATAAAAGCATACCAACTAGTAACTTCCATGTTTCTATACGTAATTATTATATGCCTAAAATGAAATACATAAATAACATGAAAATATAATTAATAATTATCAATCATAAGATAAATAGGTAAATAACAAAACACATTCTTTAAAAAATTGATAAAGGATAATATTTGAAATAATTATAATATTATAACTTATACTAAGCTTAATCACCGAATCGAAATCCGTATATATTTAAGTTTACTGTATTCAAACCGAAAATACGCCCAAGCAACGGTAAATGGATATTTCCCCCTCCCATTTTATTGCAGTTTATTATTGACTAATTATATTGAATTTAATAATATTATATTATTAATTATTAGGTATTTAATATGAAATTATTTTTTTTTAATTAAAATACATAAAAAATTTTTATTATAATAAATATAATAGATTATAAATGTATATATGTTTGATCAACTGAACTACTTGAAACAATAAAAAAAGTAACTAAAAAATATAATTAATAATAAATAAAAATGGCTAAAAATTCCGACATAAAAATTATATATTTTGTAAAATCATTTGATTTCTGATTCTTTTGTTATTTTTAAACACATATTTTTTAGCCTTTATTCAAATTTTTTTTTTTTTTTAAGTACCAGTTTGGAAATTTAACAATATCATAATTGCTTGTGAATTTGATTTAAGTAGTTCAGTTGATCAAAAATATACATCTATAATTTATTATAATTATGAAAATATTAGAAAATAGGTAAAAAAGAACATATTACCTAAATAATAATATAATATTGTTAAATAGTAAACTTTTAAAAAAATGGGGGGGGGAATGTCCGCATCAATAATATGGTCAAATGTAAACTCCTACACACTACACGAATAACCTTTTTACCTGAAAATCAAAAATAGTGTAATCTCCTACATAGACATCTTTACCTGAAAAAAAAATACGGTAATATCCTATACTCCAAAATTTTATTTGAAATTTTGAACACACGATTTTGGAATTTAAAAGCTCAAAAAGCTAAAAATGATAAGTTTAAAATGATAATATATACAGTGTAACAGAAAGATCTGACCAAAAAAAATGATGCTACTTAAGCATTAAGGGTATAACAAAAATTGTTAAAATTATATGATTAGTAAATAGTTTAAGAAATATACCCATGTTAGCAAATTTCTAAAAATAATATTTTTAAAAAAGTTATTGGGTACCAAATTAATTTAATCGAAAAAGTATTGATATTTTAAAAAATTCTAATTCTAAAAATTCTAAAAATTCTGTTACGCCCTGTATATTATACATATATGTATATATATTTATATATTTATAGATAAAATACAAACATTTGGTTAATGATTTATTTTAATTTGATTATTGTTTAAGTTTTTATTGATATAGGCAGCTGAATTGATTTTTGTATAATATTTATTAGTGTATTGTAAGACAGATATTTTATTTTGAATATCTATAATACGAAGACATATATTTTTTTCTACTCATTTCTGTTTAACATAATTTTGATTTTTTTTACCTATTTACATAAGGAAATTTTTTTATTAATATTTAATAATGTATGGTAATTAATTAATTAAACGATTTAAACTGGAGGAAATTATTAAATTTGATAATTTATGTAAGTATGCTAGGTGCTAACAACAGCGGTGCAAGTCCACATTTATCCAGCTTTTTAAAAATTAATTTGACTTTTTTTTAAATTCTTACCACCTATTATTTTAAAATTGTCCGTAGGAGTTAACACTATGTTTTATAGGAGTCAACACTATCTATTGTAGGAGTCAACACAATCTTTTGTAGGAGTTAACACTATGTCTATGTAGGAGATTACCTATATTTGTAGGAGTTTACCGTTCTCCAAAAATATAACGAGGTGAAAAGGTCCTACTACACCGAAAACAGTCGGGAGAAAAAGTCCGCGATTCCAAGCAACATACATTAAAAACCCTTCTAAATACTAACTGCCGATGTAAATTTATATAGTAGTGACGATAAATTCATTTTTTAAACACATTATAGTCAATAATGAAAAATGGTAAAAATATTATTTAAATAATACATTTGTTAAAATATTTACCTATAGGCAAAAAATATCGTTTAATAATATTTGTAATTAACAATTTATTCAAAAGATGGGACAGACGGACGTCATGAGTAAATGATTTTCTATATACAATATACATACTTATAAGTTATAAAACAAATACAAATCACAAACAAACACAAACACATAAAAATCTAACGTGTTAGACCATTTAGATATAAACATGAAAATATTTATGTGTTTAAACATTTCATAATTAAAGTGTTTATCAGTCCATATACGATTTAAGTGACAAGTAAACTGCAAAGAAACTTATTGAAAACAATCTATAGCTAATTCAAAATAATCTCTAATCAATATTATAATTAACGAGATAATTAATATAAGTCATTGTAAAATGAACAAACTTATTACGTATTAAAGTTTTTAGTTATGGCTATAGTAAACATTTGTATAAAATAAAATGTAAAATTGTAATTAAATATTATTTAATAAATACAGCCCATAGTGCCATAAGTACAACATTTATCTTTAAATTTATAATTAATACACATCGAATAGTGAATACATGCACTAATGTCACACTAACCTACCTATGCTTCATAGTTAAATTGTCATAAACTCGTAACTCATTCAAATATATATATATAAACAAACGAATAAACGGTTGGGAGGACTTGGCCTCTATATTTCCTACTAGTAGGTTTAACTGTATTAGCACTATTTAGTATTTAGTATTTTGTTCTTTAAGGCAACTGGCAAGTGGTTATTATATCTTATAAATTATAATCAAATATCAATTAGTCGGTACAAAATATAGATTATAATTTAACATATTATAGTTAAATTTGCATTAGTTCAGTTAGAAATAACTAATCAGTTATAACTACTTATGAAACGATTGTATTGTAATTTGTAGCATTATAATAGGTATTTACTCATGTATACGGGACATGATTCCAATGTACCTACCTATTTAGTTTTTTTTAAATATAAATTAATGATTCATTATTATTCTATTAAACTTAATAGGCACAACTAGGCCCGGGACCCCCGGCTTAAGTTTCATCTAAAATGTATTTTTGATGCACTAACTGAGCATTGTTATGAACATTATAAATATTTTAAAACGAACTCATATTTTTGTTACAGCGGTTGCTTTTAGAAGGGGGACCATTGGGGCTATGTCCACAAAAATTTTTCTCATTTTTTTTTGTCAACATTTAATGTTTTTATCAATGCAACACCTATGTACAATATCATGATCAAAGTTGATTATAAACTGAAAACAAAATTATTTAAATTTAGAACGTGATATAGGAAAGTGTAGTAGGCATTCATATTTTACACTCGCTGACTAATTTTACTATAGGTAGTCTGAGTATATAAACATTTATATACCATAAATATACCCTCCTCACAGGCATAGAAACAAAGCCTTCCATGTTATGTTACTAATAATTTTAACTATTATTCGAATAGAAAAAATAATAAGTGGACAAGTAGGTTTCGTCGAGTGTATTCATTGAGTAGGTTACTGAGCAGACATAGTCGTCAAATTATATTACTATCGTTTTATATTATTAAATTATATTTGCTACCATAGAATATTACAGTAGGTTTAATTAATTTTTGCCAAAAACATTGTATTTATTTTATATGTTACATCGTATGTTAATATTATTGTTATTTATTAACTTTTTACTAAACATTGACTTACCTACCGTAGAACAGTTTGAATTAGTTCGAGGTATATAAAAAGGCAATAAGCTTAAATTAATTTAAATATTTTGAAAATACGACATATAGTAAAACATAATAATATACGTAAAAGCTTAATGTCCAACGAATATTTCTGAATTACAATAAAATAACTAAAATAATTATTTTTTGTTTAAATACCTATATCCAGTCTTGTCAACATTTGAAATTCAAATGTCTATAAAAAAAAAAAATTGTGCTTATATATCTTTTAGATTTATATATAGTAATACTTACTTATGAGAAGTCTTGTATTACATTTTCAGCTATACAAATTGAACATTTTATACATTTTTAACTGACCGGTGAATTTGGTCAAGGTTTGAACTTAAACTCATAAAAAAAAATTGTGATTAACCTATCGGTCAATTAATGAAAAATATGAACTACTTTCAACCTTCTTAGATTATATTAAAAAATATACTGTGAATAAAATAATAAAATTGACGTTATATATAATACAATAAACGCATTTTTAAATAAATAAAATGAAAATTGTGTTTGTTGCATCCTGTAGAATTTAAAATTTAAATCACCAGAATTAAGTTAGATAAAACGTTAGACAAATGTCTAAAATTGCTTTAAGAAACATACAGGGGATCTTGAGTTAATTTATAAGCTTTTTGCCAGAAACTTTAAATTTTTAAATGTCTATTAGAATTAGTCTAAATATTTTTGGTATGTTATTGAGTGCTTGAAGTTTCTACTATGAATAGTTTTTTAATTACAAAAAAAAAAAACAAAATATAAAAAATAGAGGATTATGACAATAGAAACGAGTATCCAATATCCTCAAAATTTGAAACTCGATCACTCAAAAATATAGGTGATATTTGGAGAAACTTTTTTTTTTAATATTATTTAAACAAAATATTATGAAGAACCTTGTATTACATTGTGAATCCTTATATACCTATGAGTATTAAAAAAAGTATGAATGTTCATTACAAAATAAAAATCTTTTAGGATTTAAACACAATTTTTTTTTTAAGCTCCAGTTTACGAGGAATCACCATAAGAGCATAAAGTTTATTATCAAAATTTATAGAAAAAACTTAAAATTTCAAATGCATAGATTGCTCAAAAAAAGTTCAAATATTTTGATAATTATACCATATAGTGCAGAAAATGCTTATATAAAAATTATATAAAAATTTCAAAACTTACGTGTACCTATATATATCGCTGTGGTTGTTTATTTTGGAATTAAAATATAAAAAATAGTTTTGCGTAAAAATTACATTATTTTCCAATTATCAAGACTTTTAACCCCTTCCCCCCTCCTAGATAACTGGATTCATTTTTATTCTAGAATGGATAATGAAATTAAAGATTTAAGCATTTCTTCTACCCCGAAAGGTGATATCAGAAAAAAAATACACATCGTAAAATCAATACATTTATCGCTGTATCTAAATGTAAATATAATGAAACATAATATATATAATATTAACATAGGTATGTAATGATAATAACATATTTGGTATATAGACTAACTGTAAGGGGATGAATGTTGAATTGTATTTAATTTCCCCTTCTAATTTTATATTTCGAATAACACAATAAATCTAACAACATAAATAAGTAGGGGAGAAAACAGTAGGAGAGGTTTAGCAGAACAATTTTGGAAGCCTGCCCCAGTTAGGCATGCCAAAACACCAGCTTATTTTTGTTGCAACCGTGTAGCCACAGAAAATGCACATTGGTGTATTGTGTACGCTGAATTTTCGCTCAAATTAACGGTACAAAATGCACACACGTATAGTTTTCTTTATTATGTATTTATGTATGTATATTATGTAAAGTATAAACGAAAACGAAAAATATTTATATAATACATAAGACATAACTAATAGCTAATTAAATGTTTAAATTTCTACACAGTAGCAGTTTATGAGTGTAAAATTATTATTATTTATTAATTATTATCAATGAATACAAATAATAACCACACAATACATTTGTACTACTATTTTTACATTTTCTTCTAGAGAAAAAGTTATATAACCTTGAAATATATTTCACATAAAATATTGCCAAGCACGTTTCAAAAAGTTCGATAAAAATATTCTGATTTTAAAGACAAACACGAATATGACATTATATGACATTTTTTAAATACCCACCAATAAAACAATAGTAAACTAAGACGACAATCAAAACAAACGATTCGTACAAATTGTATTTATTTTTTTTAAAACATTGTATTTTATTAGTTACCCATTTCGTTATTAATTATTTTAATAAAATAAAAAATTGAAATCCTATCATTTTTAATTTTATAAGAAAATACAAGTTTTTTTCTAAGAATAGTATAACATTGGATATATTAGGTACCTAACTGTTTTGAATCAATTAATTGTATCAGATAGATAGGACCTATAGCAGTATTTATACTAAACAAATGCAGTTTTAAAATTAATAAAAAAAAAAAATTAAATGTAAAAATTAAAAAATACAGAATACTTAAAAAACATAACGTGTGAATTATAATAATTAATAAATATTCAAAAATAATTAACACCAACTCGAGAACTTAAAATTTAATTTTACCCAGCGATTTTATAATTTATGATGGCAATAACTAATAAGTAAAAGCTATTGTTAGTAAACAACTGAAATATTATTAAGAAAAACAAATGTTTTAGTTATTGAGTTATAATATGTAGTTGTACTCGACAATAATATGTGTTACTTTATTATTATGATGTTCGTGTAACGCCATCTGTTGATTCCAAACGCATCTAACTTGGAACAGTTATTTGAAAAAACATTTCCAGTACAAATTCACACTATTTATTTAAAAAGTATGGGTTGAACTATATATACAATAATGAGTTAAGAGAGTAAGATACAGGGGTATTTTGACTAGTCTCACTTCACTCAATCGAGTGGAAGCCAATTGTATTATTATAAAATGTATAAAACCAATTCTTACTAAACATAATATTGTCAAAAAAATGCATTGTAGTTCAAACTTGCTAACAAAACAATACCTTGTACATTATTAGATATTCTTAAAAACCAAAATTTCTCTATTTATGACATTTCTAAAAAGTAATCCTATTTAGCTCAGAATCTTATAAAGGTTTAGAGAATAGTGGCATAGTTGTAAAATAAATCTGAAAGTTATGCTCCGACAGTAGTTCAATATAAGTCTCTCGCCGAATTTTCAGAAGTTTTTTATTTACTATAAAGAAATACATTTCTAAAATACTCTAATGTCCAATTTGTTACTATTTTTTTTTATTATAAGAGCACTCTTCGAAACAAAAAGTAAATATTTAATATTCTTACAAAACAATAAACATACAAGTAGGACGTAGGTATATAATACACAATAAGACCAATAAGAACGTCAAAACAATGCTAGTACTTTGACCAGTGGCGTCATTTCAGTTTTTATTAGACTAGAGCAACTTTTCATTGCTTTTCCGACTCATCATTTTTTTCACTCAGATTCTCATAGCTTAGTGCCATATAGTGGTTAAAGGAGGTGGTGGAGTAGGTAAATGTTCCGACTTAAAGTTGATGTAAATACTAGACTGGAGAAAATTCTCCAGTTGCCACACCCCAAATGATGCCACTGACTTTGACAAAGGTTTTTAAATAGGATATCGGATCTAGTTGGCACATATTTAAAGATCAAAATTGAAAATTCCTAGTAGGTATTTTTAAAAATAATCAGGAAAAACAAAAAAAAAATTAAGGAATAACATTATAATGTTTACGCAAACTCAGTTTATACTAAATTGATTTTGAATTTTACGAGAACTCTAACCAATAACCATTACCCTTAGAAATATAGGTACACCAAATGGCATTACCTATTAGCATTTTCTATAAGTTAAAGTACGACATGATAACATTTTCAAAATATTTCGATTCTTTTTGAATTATATAAATTCATCACTCACATTTTGACAGTTAGATAAAATTATTTTCTATAAATGTCAAAAAATATTTTCACCCAGTTAAAAATATGAAAATTTAATATTAAGTTCGTCATTAATTGTTATAATACCAATTAAATAATATTAAAGATGCATAGGCATTGTTTTTATTTGTGAACAATTGAAATTTAAATGTTGACAAATCTCGTCAAAATCATTAAACGTTGTTGGTAGTTAAAAATATATCACAAGGTTTCTGATATTCAAATAAAAAAATAAAAAACAGGAATATAATATAACTTTTTTGTTACACGTTTGGTTTTGAAATGGATATCTAAAAGAAGAATAACTATTTTAGTTATTTTGTTCGAACACAAAAATATTATTCGTATAGGAATTTGAAACTTTTAACGTATATTATTATATTTTATACTAAAAGTACTAAAAATACTAAAAGTAAAAAAAAATACTTTAATGACAATATAATAATTTATATTATAAAATATACTTGGTAATATAGATTGATAGACTGTTAAGGATTCTGAGTGGAACGCAGAATGTATTGATTTTACAATGATGTGTGTGTTTTTTTTTAAATTTTTAAATTTTTTTGTGTCTGTCATCACGGTTTAGGACAGTAAAACTGCTTCAATTTTCTTCAACAGTATCTTGTTCGATGGGAAAGTGAATCTAGTTGGTAAATTCTGGAGGTCAAATTTTAAAATTCCTAATAGTTTTCAAAAGCAACATGAAAATTAAGGAAAAACGGGAATTTTTACGCAAAATCGGGTTTCCACAAAATCGATTTTGGTTTTTGGTGTAAATCTAAAACAAATGAACGTATATACATGAAATTTTCACTGGTAGTTTATATTTGCATTTCCTATACACGATAAAAGATTCAAAATATTTTAATTTGTTTTGAACTGTTTAGGAACATTTCCAGTTTCCAATTGTATTAGTCTTTTTTCTAAGAATGTCAATAAAACTTTATTTGTTGGGGAAAAAGCTTGAAAATGTAATACAAGGTTCCTACTATATTGTTACGATAGCAGTAGAAGAATATGAAAAATCCTTAGTCACAATTTTTTTTTTATAAGCATTTAAAGTTCAAATCTTAGCAAAATAATACGGAAAAATCACGAAAATTAGCATATTATTTTGAGTTGAGAATCCATAAAATTTTTCTTTCTAAATCTAAGATTAGAAAATGTAATACAAGATTACTCATAAGTTTATCTACCTTTATCAAAAAAAAAATGTCTACAAGCAAATCAAATTAAATCTTTATGAGCGTTTGAAGTTCTTAATTTTGCAATATTGGATATTCACTCGATTTCTTATGTAGCGGTTTTGTTATTCAAAAACTGTAGATATACATGAACATTTTTACTGAATATCTGTTTTTTCATTTTCTATATACACCAAAACAATTTGAAAATACTTCGACTCTTTTTGAGCTCTTTACGGACATTGTCAGTTTTCAATTTTCTTAGTTTTTTATTTTATAAATATCAATAAAATTTTATTCGTTGGGTAAAAAAGCATGACAATTTAATGTAAGGCTCTTAACATATTGTAACAATAGCAGTTGAAAAATATTAAAAATACATAGGCACAATTTTTTTTTATAAACATTTAAAGTTTGAATTTTGACAAAATTTATCATATTTAAAATTTAATAATTATATTTTGTAGTTAAAAATGTATACAATGTTCAACTTTTATAGCTAAGGAATAAGGATTGAAAATTTAAAACAATAGTAAACGTAAATAGGTAAATATCTATATAAAATACTTTATTCACAATAATATCATCAAATATAGTATATACTTAGTAATATCATAAGCTGATTGACCGTTTTCGCTCAGAATCGTTTTTCTTATACAATGATATTATATCATTAAATTCAAATTTAACGCCATCCATTATAGCGACCCACTTGTAACCTACTCTACAGCAGACCGACTTTTTTTTGTATTTATTGATTTATCATTGAAATCAAATTTAACACATACATAAATAGCGACTAACTCTATGACGAGTTACACTCGACAGTCGACACATAAACTATACGGCAGAACGGTTACTTTTAATAAATTTAATGTAAATATGTAACTGTGTTATATATATATTAATATAATATTATCCTACATAAGCTTATAACATCACAAATTTAACAATAATAAATGTGTAAAATTTTGTACTCGTCTGAATGCGACGTGTCTCGGACTTATTCGGCTGTAAAAGTCGACATGTTCATTCGCGAAACGACGGCGGGACAGGGCACAAGTTCGATAAATTATACATATTTTGCAATTGCATATGCTTTAAATATGTGACCTTTATCGTGTTCACTTCGTATGACATAATTGTGATGGACATTAATTTATTTTTCAATCTATTTTATAATAATATACCGGTACGACGTACGCATGAAACATTGAATGTGTCAATAATTGCTCGTTGGCGCATACAATAGGAAAAACATTGAAAGTATTGCTGTGTTATGTATTACAGGATGTTTTCATAAAATATACATGTTATTAGCAAAGAGATAACAATAATAATATACTACTGTCTGCCGTACTATAACTAGCCACTATGGGTAGCAGCAACTAGAATATCATTGTACAGTAGCTAGTAGCTACACTGTCAACTACAACGCGATTTTACGAAAACCATCAGCCTGATTTTTAATATATTCCTGTAACCACCACCAATAGCGAATAGTCAATATATCATTACAACAATTAAAGACGTGATTAGACGCGTATAATAACTATAAAA
Organism: Macrosiphum rosae; assembly: GCA_016617965.1. Taxonomy (NCBI): domain Eukaryota; kingdom Metazoa; phylum Arthropoda; class Insecta; order Hemiptera; family Aphididae; genus Macrosiphum; species Macrosiphum rosae. The sequence goes on along the minus strand of WHPZ01583410.1, from coordinate 53,003 downwards.
AAAAAATAGGTCGGTACCGAAAAATAATATAAGTATAATTTATAGAGTTTATAGTCTTTAGTCTATAACTGTGTGGCGGAGAAAATGACATTCGCCGTGACGAGCCGGCTATCATTTGCATTTCTGAGCACGCCGTACTATAGTATTGAAATAATATTATTAACGTGGTCGATCCGATCTAGCGTATTTTCGAAACGATACTTCTGCCAGTTTGACAAAAAGCCAACGCAGTCGATCCGAAGGCGGCCAGAAAAAAAAATGGAACAAGAAAAGGGATTGCCCGCTGTGAGAAAAAGGGTTGGTCGTTGGCGTTCTTCCGTCCGGATGGAGAAAAAATATATTATAATTTCGTTATTATTGTACGGCGAGCGCGGTCGTAATATTATGCACAGTTGAAAAACGACGGTTGTACCGATGTACCGTAATTATTATGATATTGTATTAGTATTTTGGTACAGCGTCCACGGCTCAAGTCTACCTGCCGGACGAAACCGCCGATTCGCGCGCGCGTTCACAACACACCCCGCCCGGCACCCACCCACCCTTCAGTTCATGTGTGCACGCGTACGGCCGCCGCTCGGGACCGAGAAGAAAATTAAAAAAAAAAAAATCCGCGAACGACTTGCAAGTGTCCGTTCGAGTGCTAGCGGAAAACGAGTTGGCGAACGCACACACAACACTCGAAAACGGTCACGACTCTCGGCTCGACGACGGTTGCCGATTTCGTGCACGCCGGTGGGCGGCCGCCGAATCACACGGAGCGGCAACGTCGCATTGATTACTCTAAATCCCGGCGGCGGTCTGGTGCCCGTGTGCCCGCGTGTACCATCGGGCGGCGAGCACGCCGTCGTCGCCGCCGCGTCCGCCAGCAGCAGCAGCAGACAACAACGTGTTGTGTTGCTCAGTAACGTCGATCATGCTGCGGCGGTGGTACGGTGGAGGTGCGCCGCGAGTCGCGACAACGGCCAGAACATGCGCAACAACAAAATAACCGAGCCCATGTGCTTCGCCGCGGTGTACGGCGGCAACCCCTCCGCAGATCGCGTGGCACGATCGTCGCCCCACTCCCGGACCGTAGCTTTGCCGCCGTCGACGACCGACCAGCACTCCCACCGAGTCGTGGCGGCGGCAGAAGCTACGACGACGACGACAACGATGTCTCTTTCGACCCAAACACCTCGACCGTTCATTAGCTTTCTATACGATATCTATAGGTAGGTATTAATAAACAATAATAAAAAAAACTAAATTTCGACGGTTTAATGAGAAACGGATTTTTTTTTCTGTTTCTATTGTTTTCCTTAATGAATGGCATTGTAAAAAAGAAGAAAAAATAATCACGAATTCGTAACGAGACGGTCAACACTCATCACGAAAAACCAAAATATTAAATAACAAATATGAAATAGGTCTTGAACTTTGTTGCATTTGTGGTTTTTTTTTTTGGGGGGGGGGAGCTTAATGTGTAAATTATTGCTAGTTCAATTGCATGGCCTTGTCAAAGAAATATCAAAATAAACAGTACATATTCCCTGGTTCGGAGTTTTTTTTTGTGCACAATTTGACGATTTTAGAGTATTAAAAAATATGACTAAATGTCCAACTATAATAATATAATATATGGCTAATTTTCAATAAAACCTCTTGTGATTAATAATTTTGAAAAATTTAAAATTAACATTGGTTTGAGATTTTGTGTCTTGAATTGATCGAACAATATTTATTTACCTATATACTTCGAAGGCCGTATTTAATATTTCTTTTATGATACTACCTAGTAACTATACGTATTTATTGTAAATGCACAAAGTTTATCATATAAATACTTTAAGATGTGTACCTTAATTTAAAATAAATCTATTCTATAAAACCGTGTATTTTTGTTTACAATGTTTATATTTATAACTTTAATAAGTGCATTACTGCATTCATATTTTTAGTACATTAAAGTTTGAGTCCTAAATCAATTGAATCTATTGGTACCGTCTCATAATATACGGTAACACCTGTGTTTTGTGATAGAAAAACAATTTCATCATTATTGAAATAAGCATCGGCCACCGTCGTTGTGACGTCAGTCTTTAGGGCGGCGGCATTAGTCATTTCTCCGGTGCACAGTAGTAGTTTTTATCGACGAGGAAAACGCACATAATAAAATTGTGCTGTATATTCCAACAGCGTGGACGACGACGGCGCTGCCACTCGTACAGAAGCACAGAACACGGTTTTCGCGAAATTCCGAAAAACCCTAGTCACGGATGTGTAATGATTTCAACACGAACTGAAATTTAAATCCGCAACGCTCGGGCATTATCCAATTTATTTATTTTGATAAATTATTTTTATTTGATTTTGTGTTTCGCTATTGATATTTTACTATTTCTCAAAGACTCGGAAGACTGCCGTCACAGCAGGGGCCTGGGGTAGTATTTCAAATATACTTGCGGACAAAAACAGTAATCACTCACCAATTCAAATCCTATTTTACCAGAATGCAATAAGTAAAATAAAATATAATATTGCAGTTATACGTCATACGTAATATATTAATATACATACTAGAATAATAGACGTATATTAATTTGTATTATATAAATAATATGAATAATTAAGAAATGTGAAATTTTAAATGAAGTATTAAATATTAATATTTATATAGGTAGTACCTATATTAGAATAAGTACTTCAGAAATATAAATATTAAGTTAGAACATATTATTTAATATGCATTCTAAATAGAACTTCTCGTAGGCCATAATATCATAGCTCATTTCTGTAGATCTTTTTATATTGCATTGTTAAATAAGTAAATGAAAATAATCCTGAAGTACTAACATTTTCACTATGAATACAATTATTGCCTTGTTAGTTAACCATGACTAGAAATAATTAGTATCAAATAGGTTATATTATAATTATATCCAGAATAAAATATGATATACGCTGACATATGAAACAGTGAAACACCGGCTCTGCATGTCTAAGAATATTTTATTATTGAATACATAATAAATATTAATATATGATAAAACACACAATTTTAATTCTATAATATATTTTAAAATGTATTGATGTAAAATATTATAAATAAACTTAATAAATTGGTTTCTATTAATTAATTAAAACAAGAATAATAAATAATTAGGTAATATTCAATTTTTGTATTGAAAAATAACCCTGACTAAAATAAAATATTTAATGGTGGATAATTACAATTCATTATAATTAAATTACTCAAGTATATTTTTTAATGATGTCTTAAAATTCAGTAGTAAATACTATTGTATACATATATCCTATAGGTACTACAGAATATTTTAGGCCCTATGCACAGAAAATCAATTGTTTTAGTAAATTATGTAGTAAAATAAAATCGTGTACACATCTACTTTTCAAAAATGAAGCTAAAAAAATATATTTAAGAATTTAAAATTAAAACAACCCTAAGTATTTGTATTAACAGTTTACGATTATTGTAAACGAAAAACACATATTAACCTTATACGAGAAATATACATAGAATAATTTAACATTTTACGAAATTATTGATCGAACAAATATTAAAAAATTTAAACCATAGGTACATTTTAATGAAATATTTAAGTACTTAAGTATTACATTTATGCTTTATAATAATGAATAAGTAATTTTCTACAGTTAATTTTTTTACAGAATGAATAAAACGAGGAATAAATAATAATAAGTGTAACTAAATTAATGTTAATAATAATGTCAATAATAATGTTAGTTTAATATTAATGTAATCACAGAATGTAATATAATATATAATATGGATTATGGATTACTCACTAACAGATTAAAAGTAAATACTAATCTGTAAAATGCACAATAGATCCATGTTTAGACATTAGTTCGTTGACTATTTATAAATACTAAATTATTGATTGATTGTAAAATAAATAATGTATCATTATTTATATTGGTATGAATAATAAAAACAATTCGAAGTTCATCAAATGTTAATTGTTTAAAAATATAACTGCTTTATTTCTTTTCACTATCATTTGGATGATTAATGTCAAAGATCACAGAACCTACTTCACATTAAAATATTAAGACCTGATATCGACCGAACAATTATAACAATTTTTTAACAACATTAGCTTTATAAACATAAAAAAAATTAAACTAAATTATTATCAGTATATAATTTGTTATATCTACTCTCATCTATAGCTCCGTTTCTGTCTTACTAACAAACAATGGATCCTAGGCTCTAACATTTATATTTTTAATGGCTATAGATGCCCGAAGCGGTTAGGCTGTAGTTGCCTGTTAGGATACCACGGTGTACGACATTAAAATTATCCATAGCGTACACTATACTAGATAGTAGTCTTGATGTATATTATTCTAATTTGTTTGTCATATTTTATATTTTATAATATTTGTTAATTTTTACTTTTTTTTATGATTTCAAAATCTAAATAAGTCATTAAATGTTAATTATATCATTTCTGTTGTACGAAAATTGTCGTTAATTTATTTACCTTTAATAATATTGTGTATAGGTATATATTATTATCATACATGTATCATATTATATGGGTTTACTTAAAGTTAATTTTAATTACGATTTAAAAACATTGGTTACAAACAAATTTAGTAACAGGTAGGTACCATATTAGGTAAAATACGAAGAAACGACAAGTAATATTAGCTACATTTTTTTTAATCTTATTTTCGACATTTCAGTATTATACAGGATATCATATTAAGGGGATATAGTAAATACCTAAACACCTACATTACAACAACCTAATATGTTATGCCTAAATTCACAAATTGGTATCAAAATTAATTAGTAATATAAATACATGAATAAATTGATTAAGTAATTCATTCTTTCAAGGTTCTCGTAGAATAATGTACAAAATAAATAAATACTGCCATTGTTGAAAATTGCATTATAAAGAGACATTTTGTAAAAAAATGTACTTTTTAACAATATAATAATTATTAGGAAAAAGGATCTAAAAATAAAATCTTCAAAGAGATTGTGTAAATAAAATGTTTAAACGCTTTTATTAGGCAAAAATAAGTGTTGAAAAATATCGAATTAAAATCAGTTCCTTGCATTGATCGGAATTTAAAAAACGGAAGAGTAATGAAATTAATTAGACTAAATAAGAAGTCTACACATTACTAACTTTCAACTTAATATTTATTTTATAATGAAAAAATAAAATATAGAAAGGTATCTACTAGTTATGGCCTATGGGCTTACAAGTTTTAAAATTTGAGCAAATAAATAATTTTTGACATGAAAAAAAAATGCAAACTAATCAATAAAACACTAATGCTTATAGTTCGATACTTCGGCAACTCACACTCTCGTCACTTAACGAGGCAACGGTCAAATAATATTATAAAACATCCATAAAATGGATTAAATAAAAAACTGGCTACAATATTAATAAAAATAGTACCTATAAAAACGAACTTTTATAATGTGGTACCTACATTGTTTGGTTTTTAGAAATACATTTATTACTATTTATAAGTTGCAAACATAAGAATAAAATCGCAAAAACCAAACATACCCAGAGGTAAATAATAAATATTATAAATATAAAGTCGAATTTTATAATAATTATAAATTATTGTGCTCACTGGCCAGTGGCCACTGCTCAGTGCACGTGTCTCTTGCCCAGTGGACAATTTATGAACGATTAATATAGGTAGTTAATACTTTATAATAATATAACGAAATAATAATACAACGAAAGAGTAAAAAGAGTTAAATAGTAAAAATAACGATAGCAATATTTGAGTAGCAATTAGTCTTATTCCCCTTAGTGTTACCTATAATACTAACTTTTGTAGATATATTGATAATAACGCGTGTATGCATTTATGGTAATCGGATACTGATAAGTGATGATTTCATGGCATTTTATACAACAATTAATACAGCATATGGCATACACAATTATTACAATTAAGACTTAAGAGGATGTCAGCGCGCCATTTATTTTCTCTCTCTGGCCCCCACTCAAAAGTTTATATTTGGCAGAACCAACCCCCTGTTGTTACTTTTAATATCAGAGTGAATTCGCTTATTATCAAACTTTAAGCTAAGGACATTACCTGTAGTGTCCGTAAGTTGGATTTTATAGGATATTTTAATGTTTACACAATTTATTAATTATAAGATTTTTTAAATTGTTAAATTGTAATAATTTACACGCCCGTTAACTTACATAAAAATTAAAATTAAATAACCAACGAAGAAACACAGGAAAACAATGTTCCTAACTTAAAGTTTGATTATAGATGAATTCACTCACTCAAATGTTAAAAGTAATGACACGGGACATTGTTAGTTCTGCTAAACGTTAATTAGCTACGAGTGGTTGTGGGTCAGAAAGAAAACAAATAGTGAGTAGACATCCTCCTAAACGCTGCTCATACGCGGTAGTATAATAATATAGGTACGGGTAAGTAATATTATTTTCATGTTTTAATGTCTACTTCATATTATCAACATTGTCGCATTTAATGGGATTAGCGTTCGGAAATCCTAATCGGATGAGTCGGACATAACCGAAAGTTTTTGACCGTTCTCGGTCGATCCTGGCACATTACAAGTACTGCGTTTTTCTCGATTCCAGCTATGGCCAGTTCACCGGCATTGGTGGCATTACCGGCGAATGGCCGAGGGGAACGTGGAAAACAACGATTAACCGGGTAGAAATAATTGCAGCAGAGACAACGATATTCGTCACAGTCGTCGAAATATCATCGGCTCCCCACGAGTGTGCATTGAAAAGGGGGGAAACGCAAGCTAGGGAAACCCAGGTTCGCCAACCAAGCTGAGAAAGCATGCTGGAAAATTAGGAACCAATTAGTTGGTGTTGCGGGAACCAGAGTTCGCGCTTTCACCTTTACCAATTCGTAGACATGTAGTAATATTATTATAAATTATAATCGCGTTCGCCGAGAGAAAGAAAAATATCCGTGTAACAGGAAATATATATAATATATTATTATATATTATCCTCGTTACTATTTTCAGGCAGAGACACGTAGATGGTAGATTTCGACATCAATATTGGCTATTACACGTCTATACGTATTACACCTAGGTTCCTAGGGTAGAGTGTTCGATGTGGTGGGTGACCACCTACCTACAATAATTACGTACAACACACACACACTTTATGAGAAGAAACAAACACGTAAAATTGAAAATACAGTCGTTGTGTTACAAATACGTTCCCATTTCGAATCGATCTCGCATCACAGTGTGTATACACACGCACGTCCAAAACGAACAAACGTCGTAGGAGGTGGGTGGTGGTCGGAGAGAGGCCCCGTGGTATAATAATAATAATAATAATAATAATAATAAAATCGCATTGACGAGTGACGACGGACACTGCCAGGCAGCAAACTCCACGTGGTCGACCGTGTGCTACCAACAGGATGGCCAACACCGCGGCTAAAAAACACTACAATGAACCGCGCATAATAATGTTCCGAACTGCACGCAATATTAGAATTACGAATAATAATTGAAATTAATAAATGAAAAAAAATTTTCTACGGGAAGAGGAAAGCTAGCGAGGGGCGAGTTTTGGACAGGCAGCGTGGCGAAGAGTGGGGGGGAGCCATGTGGCAAATGTTTACATGCACACGCGCACATGCACGCGTTGTATAATAGTCAGAGAGGCTTGCCGGCGGGGAGAGGGCGAGTTTTCCCGCAGCACGTGACCTTCGCGACACCGGACTGGCGTGCGGCGTCTTCAGGCAGGCACACAGGAATCTCCACGCTCTGGCAACCGCGGCCACCGCGGCAATGACGACGACAGTCGACAACGGCAGCAGCGACCGACCGACGACCACCGTATCGCGTCGCACGTTGCGAGAGAGAGGACAACGAAGGTCATTCCACAAATACAGTGTGCGCCCTGCCACGCCCGCTCTCTATCCGTTCACGGAATCTTCGTTGCCCCCCTACCCACCCCCACCAAAGGGGACCCACGGTCTCCACACCTCCGCGCCAGGCCAACCCTCAGACCGGCACGAAATGCGCATCGCCCCCTCGCCCCCCTCAATTACCTTAGACTTTCGTCGTGCTCGTGCACCGTTGTACACCGTAAAACGCACGGCGAGAGCACGAGTAACGCCACCGAGGAGAAGTCAGATGTGAAAGAAAAACACGTACATTTAACGTTGCGGGGAAAAACGAGATAAATAATTTTCCAACAATACCTATTCGTAGAGTTGGGTTGTTGTTGAGTGTCGATGATATTAAAAAAATGGTTTTTTATTATAATTTTACATCGTAAGATACTGTGGATCTAGAATATGGGTAAAGTGTAATCGTTACCGGCTGCGTGTAAGGTGACCAACTGTTGTTTTTCGAACTCTTCCTGTAACTCGACGAATCGGGCAGCCTCAAGCAGTGTCTGTAGCCCGCATCTCATGCTCATGCTGGCCCGGGCAAGCCACCTCCTCCGTCGTCGTCGTCCACGTGTCAACAGCAAACATATCACAGTACCCTGGACGCAAACACCATTTACACAATCGCGAGACGCCCTGCCGTGCCGAGTCACGATCGCCGCGGTCGCTTCATGCCGTTGAGTGTGACGCGCGCGAACCGCTGGCGACGCGGGAGACCGATCGTTTACGTCACGCAGACGACGACGGGCTTTTGGAATTTTTCCTACTCGTGTCGCGCGACGGGAACGGTCGAGAGATTTATTCCAGGTGTATATACCGGCGGCAGTGGTTTATTCGTGAACGAGCGGCGGCGACGTCTTTGGTACACCCGGACGAGAGACGATTATTTTTGAATCGCAAATTTTTAAAATAATAACAATAATAATAATAATAATAATAATAATAATAATAATAACAACAACAACGATAACGAAAAATTAAAAACCCGAGCGCTTTATTGAAAACTAAAAAACGAAAAAAAATTAAATAATAACCGCTAATAACGTGCCCACAGGTCGGTCGTCGCTGTGCCGCTGAGGCTACTGGCTGTGCGGTGCCGGGTGCGCGGCGGGCGACGTGGTGCGCGTAGGATTTTCGCGAGCCGAAATGATCGGCGGCGGGGCCCGGGCGCTGCACGCTGGCGGTTGCTCACGTGTCCGGGCCGCCGTCCAATCCGGCGCGTACAAGTCCACCGGGTGGGCGTGGCGTCTGGCGGCGGCAGTATCGAGTCGTGTGCATACGATTCTAACGACGACGACCGCGACGGTGACGGCACGGCGGCCGGCGACGACCACGACGGTGGCGGCGGGCAACTCGCACGCACACACACACACACACACACACACACACACACACTCACTCAAACGTGGACGGGGTGGTCGGGGAGAGCGTGCGCGGCAAAACTCGGCGGACAACACTCGTTTCACTTTTGTGTGTAATTTGCCGCGCGCGCGCGTGTGGTGCGTGTGTTGCGTGGTTTTTTTACGCGCGCGCACGTTGTCCGTCCCGGCGGCGGCCTTATAATAATATTATATAAAATATTACGTACCTATATATACGTATGATAACCATACGGGTTCGGCGTGTGTCGCGCGGTGTAAACGTCGCCCACGCGGGCCACACGAGTACACAACGACGACAACAACAATATAATAATTTACGCTTTATTATTATTATATTATTATGTTTTACGAGTCAAATTGAAATTTTCTCACTGTTGTTTTTCCCTCTCTCTCACGCCTGCCGTTCAAGCCTGTCTGTTTTACAGTGACGACTAACGGCTAATAATATTAAGTATATTTAATTCAAGTCAACGATTGCCCCTTTTTTCTACGAGTACGACCGTCGCCACACAGACAGCCAGATAGGAAATAAAATGGCGATCGTACGGCGTTATTACCAACTACTATAATAATAATACTATTATGTGCACGGCCGCCGTGTGCTACGTTGCGATCACCGTCGCTATACCAGCAAGGTACAACTTACTACTCCGCTCGCCAAGTCCTACCTACTATTTTTTCGCCGAAACGAACGCGGTCATAGTCGTCAGTCGAACTGGCAACGTTTCGATTTTATTGTACCGAGAGCGCGGTATAATAACATGGGAAATAAAACGTGCGCGCGCCGCGTAATTATTATTATTTATCGCGCGTACTACGTTAATAGTAAAATGGTAGTGGTACTGTAGTTGTAGTACTAATGTAGTATTATAGTAACTACGAGTACTAACTATAGTAACTAGTAACTATATAATAATAATAATAATAATAATAATAATACTAGTACAACCGACAGCCGTACAGGTAAATAGGTAATACCTAGACGGTTGTGCAATTAATAATTACGGAAAGCGTAATTACGGGTGGAAAGCGGAATACGGGTTACGCGAAACCTGGCTGAGCCTTCCCCCTTGTGCGACGCGAGACTCGAATTTCAGGGGGTCGTCAAGGGGTGGAAGGGGGAGGGAAATAAGTATGCAAAAAAAAAAACAAATAAAATATAAAATTGTACGTCGTCGACCGGCAATTGGGTCAAGGGAACGCAATGATGACGAGAGTGGTTTGTGTATGTGTGTGTTTATGGGAGGGGGATTTAAATTATCTATATTTAGACGTAATATTATATATGTATTTGTTTTTATATTATTCCTACCTGTTGTTAGAAATAAAATTTGTCACGTGGCAGCCAAAATTTTATCCGTCACCTGGAAATCGACTTAGCAGTCGCCTCCTCTATATACGTGTACAGATTATTACTGGTATAATGGTGTCGTGTCGCCATTCCAGTGTGCTAAAATAAAAAAATATATGGCATGAAATCATATTTGCGTCAAGAGCTGGCTACTGAAATGTTCACACAATGTCATAATACAATCATACTTACGTAGGTACTCGTTGACATTTTTTACTCAGCAAAAAAAAACTCTTCTCACTTTTCAGTCACTAGTTTCTCACGATAAGTGACTTTGAGCACTTACTTTATTGTATTTCAAACATTTCAATTCAACTGACGTGGTCCGTGAGTGTTGGTTATATTTTGAACATAATATACCTTTAATAACTAAACAGGTAGCCGGTAGGCTAGGTACAAATGTACAATAGTAATAACAAATTGCTGTTAAAGCAATCTGAAAGCTACAAGAACAAATTATAAATAAGTAATAATAATAAATATAAGAATTATTATTTAACTTATTCCCATGTATTTATTATCTTTTGAAAAGTAAATCTAATTGGTACTATGAAATGGTATAATAAATTATTGTTTAAAATATCAAGTAGAGAAAAACAGAGAATTTTAAACCACTATTAAAAATTTTTGTTAAACTGTTTATTAACTGTTTATGTTATTAACATTTATTGCAATCACAACAAACTTTATAGCAGTGGCGGATCCAGGGGGGAGGCAAAGGGGGAATTTGCTCCCCCCAATCACCATAGTTTTCCTTTGTTTTACACTGTGTTTAGCCAATTTTGGAACTTTTTGTACTTTTGCCCCACCCAAAATTAAGCCCGGGATTAGCTGGATCCGATACTGCTTTATAGAATACCTATAAGCAATGATACTGTACAACTTCTAAATATTATTGATTTATTTAATATAATAAGTACTTAAATGAGTGTTGACCAATTAATATAAGAGTAAAATACAATGCTTCAATTTATAAATGTTTTGTTTTTGCTCAATTTGTTAAATTTACATTAAACCTCCTAGATAATGATATTTTGAATTTATATATTAACTTAAGTTAGTTAGTTTTTAGTTGTATTATTCACTAGCATGTAATGATTATAATTGTACTAAATAATAAGTTAGATTGCACTATGAATTATTGTGTTTCACCTTTGTTTTTTTTTATAAGATTACTTTATCACTATTATTACTATAATTTTTCTGTATATAAGTTGAATTGTATCTCTTTGAATCGCCAATTGGCGTTAAATAAACAAATAAATAAAACATAATTCACCACACATCATAAATTTAAAACAATATCATCATATAAATATTATATAATAAATTAATAACAATAACTTATGGGATCGAATAAATGATTTGCTATAATATGTATAATTACTTATTGAATGTCTCTTATAATTATAAATACCTACAAATTGATCTGAATTAAATAAAACTTATAGATTAATTAAACAATATAGATTTAAAATTTTATATAACACAGACTGTATTAAATATAGTTATTTTTTATTATCAAAAATTAAAAGCTTGATAAAATGTGTATTTAATGTTAAGAAGATATAACAAATATTTTCTGTCCATAAATCATTGTATTTTTATAAGATATAGCCAATAGCCAACCAGGTATCTCATATTCTTATATTTTGTTTACTATTATTAAAATCTTTAAAATGTTTAAGATCAATTTTCATGTTAAATTTAAAACAATTTAGTTCAAATTAAGGGGCAAATGATTTTTAATAAGTACAAATACTAAAGTTATTTTAACTAAAATATTTTCATTGACCAATCACCAATACAATATTATTTTGGAGTAATTGTATAAATTGATATTTTATAGTTATAAGTGTTTTATATAAAAGGAAAAATGTAATCAATAACATAATGTATTGCTTTTCAATTTTTTAATTTGTAAACAAATTGTTTAAACTAGATACTATTATAACTATTAATTATATAGGTACCTAGCTAATAACTGTATACCTAAGCTGATATTTTCTATAATCTTATATGCCATCTAATTATAACAAAAGGAAATACATTTATAATTATTAAAAGTTAAATAAATTAGTATTTTTGGTTACAAAGTGAATTATTAATTTTGTTAGTGTAGATTTATTATTGTTATTAATACTCCAAGGCAGGTTTACACTTTACAGTCCAATAGTGTAATTTGCATAGACACATTATCTTGTTTTTTTCATTTTGATGGTACAATTGTAACGCCAAGTAGGCATAATTACACTTATTGTACTTTTCATTATAAATGTATTAGTTTGCTTTACTATGTTGTAACTTAAATATTGAAAATATCTATTAAGAGCACAAAATTATGCTTTTTTAGTAGTTTTAGAACAATTTTAAATACAAGCCCCATTCCCCCCATTGACCGTTTATTACATAGCCGTTTTTTTGTGCACTGATAGCACCCCTAAAAATGTTTCCACAACTTATCCACAAGCCCCCATTTCAAATTCCACTGTGTACCTATTAATATATTTGATTTTTCTTAGTAATCAATACAATTAAGATTATTTAATTATATGCTATAATAAATTATACACCTAGATAAAGTTTTTAAATTAACTATCAAGTTACAGATTGAAACAAATAAAATGTATTAACTTTCTAATACTATTACATTTGTTGTATAATTTTAATAACAAATGAGAATATAGTGGTATTTATTTTATTGTATACCTATATAAAAATTAAATGGTTACTGTAAAGCCTCCCTGAGAGCTAGCCGACCTAGCTACCTTAGCTACAAACAAATTAAAGTTTATTTAAAAAGTCAAAATAAGACTAGTTAATAGCTATTTTTTTTTTTTATTACTTTTTGCTAATTTTATAAAAAAAAAAAGTTTGTTTGAAACAATTTCAAATCAAATTTTATTACTATTCAACTAATTAATAACAATTATACTAGAATTAATCACTAGTACATAATTATAAATTTATAATGTTTAACATAAATAATACAACAAATCTAATAAAAAGTTAACAATGGAAGATATTCATTTAAATAAAGCTTAATTGATTATTTTAATAATATAATTTAACAACACAGTCTCTATAATGACTATCTTAAATATAATAATTACATTACTCATATATCTATAATGATGGTGATAAATTACTCATGTAAATTACTTTTAATTCAGTCTTATGTATGTTTTCAAAAAGAGCAGCCCTATTTTGCCCTTCTCCTTTTTTAATCCAGTGGCCATAGACTCTAAATGCCATTGCATCAGTAAGCTATAAATTATTTAAATTATTAAACATAATTTTTGAACAAATTAAAACCAGCTTTTACTTACTTTTCTCAAAATTTTATGCCTGTAAGGATCTTGTTTAACCAATTTTACAGAAATCATACCAGCTGTACATGGTAGCAATTGTAATAACCTTATCATCACACGCACTACAAGGATAGCATATAAAAATTTCTTACGAGCATTAAATGGCCTCACTTTAATTTGTTTAGCCAGTTTTGAAATTTGATTGAATTTTGATGAACTCAAGCTTAATGTTCTCTTTAGTGGTGCAATTTCTTGATCAAACATCTAAAATTAAAATTAATGTAATTATTATATTGTAATAGTTAATGAAAACTAGGTATACGTGTGGTGTTTTACCTATTGTCAATTTATTGGTATTATGTATGGTACTACGAGCATCATGCATTTGAGCAAATTATCATTTTTAATTAATACAAAGTAAAAACAATGGGTTTGGGCTTATTTCCTTGTACTGTGTTTGAGAGAGTATGATACAATGTAAAATATAAAATTATAAAGAATATAATAAAATATTATATTGTATATTATCCAGTGTTCAGAACGTTCACTAAAAAATGAACTCGTTCACGTTCGTTTTTTTTTTTCAAACGAAAGCGTTCAGATTCTTTTAAAAAACGAACGCGTACATTGGGTCGTTAATTTTTTTCTTTTTTTATGAATCGTTTGCCTGCAGTCTGTATAAATATTAAAACCCATAAACATATACGACTCAACCAAAAAATAAATAATACAATTTAGACTTTAGAGCATAAATCGAAATCATATTATTATTGTTGTTGTATGTCTAGTCAGGGACACTGAAATTTCACGTATTTCATTTATATATTTTGCAATCAAACAAATATTATAGGAATTATAATGGAAAAATGAAAATATTATACTTATAATATAATTAATTACTATATTTTATATATATAATATTTATTAAATGGTAAATAAATTGAACGTCTTAAAAATCGATCAAATTCATTAAAAATATAAATGTCGTTCACATTCTATTTGCAAAAAACGAGTGACGTTCACTATATTATATTATATTATATATTTTATGAACGTGAACGCGTGAACGTGCGTTCATGAACGACGTTCTTTCCAAACACTGATTTTACCAACCTAAACTTAATAATTATGGCACAAATATCAGTTTTTTACTCAAACATTGGAAACCTGAACTTGTTATAGTGTTATTGTTAGTTATTATGTATACCTAGTGGCTAGTTTACCATATATAGATTTTAAAATGTATAACAATTTTACTACAAAACGAAATAACGAAACATTTTTATTGAAAATTATGTTTTTAGTGATTCTAACCACATGATGTTTTCATTTTCGTTATACCAGCTGAGAGCAGTTCTAAGCCTGTAAAAATGGATTGATAAAATACTGTCCAAACACATTATGCTAAATTGCCCAAACACAGTTTTACAAATTCGCCCAAACACAAACCACCCAGTATCTACACTCGATAACAATACTTTTTTTTTCTCATGGCATTCTAGTTTATACCATTGTGACAAATTTAACTAACTGTACTTTCAACTGGTATGGCTGTGCTTTGTACTCGTTGAAAAATTTTTAGGACTTTTGATAATGAGTCATACAGATGAAGTATATCTTGAAATTATTTTTTATGATGAACCTTACATGAAGTTTTTAACAGACTATAGATAATAACTAAATTAAAATTTTTTGGAGCGTCATTATTTCAAAGTTTTTAAGACATATAGAGAAACATTATACCCATAATAATTCACGAAACAGAACCAGGAAAAACTATTTATTCAGATGAAAGAAGAGCCTATAGTACGTGAAGTCATGTTTTTCTTATAAGGCTAGTATAATTATAGCAATTACCATGATAAATTAAATAGGTATGTCAGCAATATACAGGTTTTAAAACAAATCGCCCCAAATCCTCTACCCAGCCTTGTACTGTGATGTAAATATTTCTCGGTTTCTCATTGGTCCGCCCCGCCACCTAAAATTCCACCGTTCACACAGTTAGGGAAATGCTTACGTCACAGACATGCGTATCATAAGTTGCTGACATACCTATTTAATTTATCATGGCAATTACTTCATAGACCCGCAAAAAAATGCTTAAAGCCTCAAACTCGAACAACTGAATCTTTTTGGAAATACATTAAAGTAAAATATGAACCTAACCTAATAATTCTATTACTATTTAATAATTTTTATTCGTATTGTTAAAATTTGTATTGTTTTGATAGTTAAATTATTATTAATATTATTATATGACATGTAGGCCAAAAAGTACTTCTATTTCAAACTGAAATAAACTAAAATATTTACATACTTTAACATTGAAAAATTGATGTTCCAGTGCTTCATCTACTGTCAACCTGTCATTTGGATTCAAAACTAAAAGTTTTCTAATTAAATCTTTTGGTGCCTCTAGAAATATTTACATAAAAAATAGCAGTATAATATTATTGTTTCTTATTTTGTCAAAAAGTTTATTTTAAATTTAGACTAACTATTTATTTTTACCAGAAATATCCTGCCACTCCGGAGAATTAAATGTGTATTTTCCTTCCATTATATTTCTCAACATAATCATCTGTTTACGGTGCCAAAACGGAGGACAACCAATTAATCTGCAAAGAAATTATACCAATTAAATTTATTTAAAATGAGAAATACTATTTGTTTAGATAACATAACTAATCGTATTACTTACAATGTATACATAACTACACCACATGCCCACCTGAAAATAAATATAATTATAATAAACTTTATTACCTATGTAGTTTGCAAATTATTATATAGTGAATTTAATTCTAACAACAAACTATAACAATTTACAAATATCACATATTATAAAGTACACAAAATCCCCACTTATTAATACTTAATATTTATTTGTAATTCAACTTTACACTTAGTACATTCAATATTATTGAATACAATTATAATCGTACACATTTGTTATTATTATTTTGTTAAACAACCAAGTATTATATATTGACATTAGCTGCGTAATATCGTATTATACAAAATTTTAGTTTATGTTATTAGTTCAAGATTAGAGACAAGAAAAACACCTATGATATCTTGTTTACATGCATCCATTAAATCAAATTAATGTGCTAGTATACCCATGATTAAAAATGTATTAGTGTAATACGCTTCCACTTAAACAGTTTATTTTGCTACATTTACATGCACAGTGTTGTCAAACCAATTTACCTCAAATCCTTCTCACAGTACAGCAATCAAGATTTGGCTGTAATAGTGTTTTCACTTACATGTATTTTTTACTCCCAGAGTTATTTTTAATGTTAACTTAACTATTTTAGGTAAACCAGATTTAAATTAAACAGAACTAACAAACATTTACATGTATATAATTCCGGGATTTCGAATTCAAATTGAGGTAAATTGGTTTAAGTTGTGCTTGTGAACATAGTAAGGATCAGTCAGGATTTGTATAATAAAACAAAGTTGAAATATGATGCTAATATTCTCCACTGGGAGGCCTCTACATTCGGGATAATCTATCATTTATTTTTATTTTATTTTATTTTATTTATTTTCATCAATTGTTCTTATTGTTCATGTATTGAAACAGATTGAATAAAAATACTTTAATAACAAAAAAAAAAAAAAAAAWATTCTCTAAAAATAAAACATACTACAAGTATAATATTGTCATTATATTCTTTTAAAAATAAAAAAATATGTTCTTATGCTAATTTTTAATATTTTTTTCAACAAAAATACACACAAAAAGTTTTTAAATATTACTAATTACCTAACCTAACCTATAAATGTATTTAGGTATACTTTGAAATGACAACTAGAGAAATTTAAAATAAAATGTGTAATTGTATAGTTTAATAAAAATCTTAACTAGATAATTTAAAAATTTAATATTGGAGACACTTACTTAAAAAAGA
Organism: Macrosiphum rosae; assembly: GCA_016617965.1. Taxonomy (NCBI): domain Eukaryota; kingdom Metazoa; phylum Arthropoda; class Insecta; order Hemiptera; family Aphididae; genus Macrosiphum; species Macrosiphum rosae. The sequence goes on along the minus strand of WHPZ01583410.1, from coordinate 35,104 downwards.
AAAGAATGAAATAGATTTATATCATCGACTGATACTTTACTATTCACAGATTAACTATATACTTTTTTTTAAATGATTTCTGTAAATTGAGTTCAATCTCTTTATCCCTATACTCATTCGGGATAATAATGAACCTCTCAGCCTTGTGGTGAGCTCAGATTTTTTGAAAGGGGGATATGAATTTTTTACTATTCTCATACCACGTTATATTAAATCAGTAAAGAATATATTTTCATTGCTTTATCATATATTTTATATGACAAAAATAAGGCAAAGGGAGGAGGAGAATATGACGTTACCAGGAGGTTGATTTGGGTGTTGAGGTGCTCTCCTCCCTCGACTGTATAATCCAAAAATGTATTGTGCCCCCCTCTCAAGTTCTATTTAAATTTTAAAATAACCCCCCCCCCTTAAAAAGTCCTACAGGTTATGTGCCTGATTCAGAATAAGAGTACACCGGTTTGCATATGCTTAAGACATAAGAGAGTGAAGGTGGAGGTTGATTAGAAAATATTTATTTTATACCACAAAATATTTATTAACGTTTGAAATAAAAAAAACAATACCTTTAAGTGATTGATTGATTAGTAAGCAATTATATTATAATAATATATAAATAGATTTATAAATTACCTATCGCTTTCAAAGATTCTGAGCAAAACTTCACATAATGTAGGTTAGGTTAATGGCCAATTTAAGAAGATGACCAACTATACTCTATTCACAATGAGATCATTACTTCTTTGTCGATCCGTTCGATCCACTTTTTGTCGGGCGGCGGTCAGACATATGGTGAGACGCTGTCCCCACCACGACGAACGTGTCGGGCGCTGCCACGGAATAAAGCCACGCCCGTGCGTACAATTAGGCCACCGAGTAATGATCTCATTGTGAATAGAGTATACATAGTAGATAATTCAAGAGTCAATCTCACTAAAGATACATTATATTTATAGTTTTTTTTATATATATATATATATAGCTTCTAGTACATGACTATTATAGCTCAACAATTATATAGTATTTATAAAGTTAACTAAAAATATTCTATAAAAGAGAAAGGAGTTAGTCGATTCCAGAAATTAAAAATATTTCCATAAATAGAAGATTAGAATATGTCATACAGTTACTTAAATATGAATTATTATAATTTAAAACTGGCATTAAAATAATTTTTAAATTAAATTAGTTTATTATTATTATTATTATTCTATAATTACAGATCACATGAGAATCCATATCCTTCAGCATCATCAAACATATTTACTTTTAATACTTCTGGAGCTAAATAATTTGGTGTGCCACATAAATCTAAAAACAAAAGTGTAATAAATGACAAAAAAAGCAGATAAAAAATTGGTAATAGATCATTTTAATGGGAATATTTAGTTTCTGTAGAGATGCAAATTTGAAAGTAATAATTAACTATATAACATTAAAATAACGGTTCTGAACATACTTATTGATATTTTTAATCAAAGTTGTTTGAAGGTTATTGTCATTGTTTTATAACACAATTAGAGAAATTACACAAAAAACCAAAAAATAACATCATCAAAGTCAAATTACTATTTGGATTAATTCCCAAGTATGTTGGTACCTAATTAAAATGGCTATTTGATATGTGTAGAATACTCCAAGTAAAAAGTACCTATCCATAAAGAAATAAATTAAAAAATAACTGTAAAACCAATCACTCTACTCAAAATCTAAACATATCATTACTTATCAACAATTAAGTAACAGAATGGAACAAATAACAAATTTACAGACATTTAATATCAACAAAATTATAAACATATAGAACCTAAAATAGTTATACAGAAATATATCTATTAAGATATATATAAAGATTTCTTACCTAACAGTAGGTACCAAATTCCAAATGTTGAACATTTATACCACTGACATATGACATAATATTGTAATACATTGTTTGAACTCACCTCTGAGTAATTGATTAGGTTTTAAAACACTTGCAAATCCAAAATCAGTGAGCTTTATATCCAGTGCATCATCGAGCAAAATATTTTCGGGTTTGATATCTCTATGTACAACGCCTTGTCTATGGACATGCTGCAAAGCTTCAAATAATTGTCTCATTATATACCTGGTTTTTTTCTCGGACAACGTTACAACATTGGTTAAATAATCAAACAATTCGCCATTTCTGCAAAGTTCAAATACCAAAAATATGAATGTCTCCGACTCGAATACATCATGTAAATGTACTGAAATTAAATTTTAAACATCATTAAATATTTAGTAATTTATATTAATATAAATTAGATAATACTTACTAATATATTCATGTCCAATAACCATTCTTAGTATGTTTATTTCTTCTAAAGTGGCTCCTCTATTTTCGGGATCATTACTTAGGTCTATAATTTTAGCAGCAAATTCCATGCCAGTCTCTTTTTCTACACATCGTCGTACAGTCGAACTAACACCTCTATAGTATTAAATCATAATTCAATAAATCGATTGAACCATTGATTATGTTAATGACAATTCAATGAATAACAACACACCTGCCCAATATTTCTTTGGGTTCATATCTGGCATAAAATTCTTTGGCTGCATCTTTGTCAGGTAGTTCGTCATCTTTGTTGTCCATTATTGCCAGGCAAATCGTTGATGTACACCGGATGTCTGGATCGGGTTACTCTTCCAAATTAGAGTATATTAAAGTGGTATTGTGGTGTATTCGACGACCTGGTTATAAAAACTTGCACGGTCTGGTGGGAGTTCAAAGGTTTAAAAAAAAATTAAAAATAAACCATAAGGTTGGGAAATGTAAAATCTGTATAGCCGTGTCAAAAAAGAACGAGATAAAATTATCAAATAAAAAAGATAAGGAAAGCAGTTAAAGTTATTAATTGATAACATGATATCGGGTGTATTCAAATTGTGTAAGTACCATAGATATTGGATAATATATAGAACTATTTTAGTAGTACTAGTATTATCTAAGGCATGGCTAAATAACATGTTATTTAGCCGTGATCTAAGGTAAGTACCAGCTATTCTTTTTTTATACATAAGTACATTTATTGTAATAAAATGTTTATACATGAATACGTCAGAGGCGTATTTACAGGGGGAGATAGACCCCCTTGGTGTTTCTTAAAAATATTTTAGAGTATTTTTCGGTGGTTTTTCTATTTTTGTAAATAAAGGAGGTAAGAAAAAATTAATTCATAAGTAATAAATAATAATTAATAAACAAAATATGAACCCCTACTCACTGTTATTACGCGGCCTAGGCTGAAACTCTATAACAAGCAGGCTGTACAATCGTACATTTGTAATATAAAAACAAGATATTTAATTAATTTATATATTGTAAACTTAAATACCAAAATCAAAATATATTATATAATATTATAATCGAATCAGTGGCGTATATAGAAATAATTTTTGGGGTGGGCTATAGTAGGTAGAAACTATAGCAAGTGATCTATTACTTAGAGGCTACCGTCTACTATATATATAACAGTTTCTATAAATATATTCGTATTTGTTATTTTTCAACAGGCTAATATAACTTATAATACTACCTAATAAAATATATTGTTGTTCTATTTAAAAAGATTGAAATTTTTTTTTTTTTGGGGGGGGGGCTACAGCCCACTATGCCCACCCCCTATATACGCCACTGAATCGAATTATACTATAGTATATTGAACGAAATCAGCCTATCGTCATTATTATTCATATTTTTAGACGAAAAACTTGTTGATTGTAATTAATTGTAGGTACCTATTACATATTTTGTCATTGATTAAAAATACTAGTATTAATAATCATTAATCAATGATATTTACTAAAGTATAAACTATAAACGTTAATATATATTTTATTAACTACCTACATAGGTAGTAACTATTGGCTTCTATTTTAATCGAAGTAGCCTTACATTATTACATTAATAATACATTATAATTACAGTTTAATTTAATTTAATACTTTCAAATTTCAGATACTGAGCGGAGCAATGAATATATAGATTTTACAATGATGTGCTTTTTTTAAATTTTTTTTTTTTTGTGTCTGTATACGATAATATAAGTCGAAATAATGTTTCGATTTTTAACTTCAGTATCTTGCTCGATGGTGAACTGAATCAAGTTAGTGTATTGGGGAGGTCAACATAATTCCCAATAGTTTCAAAAGCGCCGGGGAAAAAAAAATAAAAATTAAGGAAAACTGGAAATTTTTACGCGAAACTAATTTTGGTTTTTAGTGTAACTCTAAAAATAAAATAACTGTGGATACATGCAATTTTCACTGAAAATTTATATTACCATTTTCTATACACGATACAATTTTCAAAATATTTTGATTTGTTTTGAACTGTATACGGACATTTTCAGTTTTCATATTTTTAAATTTTTTTTTCTATAAATGTCAATTCAATTTTATTTGTTGGTTGAGAAAATTTAACACAAAGCTCCAGATATATATTGTTACAATAGTAGTTGAAAAATATTAAAAATACGTGGTAGGCACAATTTTTTTTTGTAAGCATTTAAAGTTTGAATTTTGACAAAATTTATCAATATTAAAAAAGATTTTGTAGTTAAAAATGTGTAAAATGTTCAACTTTTATAGCTAAGGATTGAAAATTTAATACAAGGTTCCATGTAAGTAGGTTTTTCTGTAACCAAAAAATCTCAATAACATAAAAACGCAATTTTTTTTATAGTTATTTTATGATCAAATTTGGACAAAATTACATATTAAATTATTAAATAACCGAAAATAACGATTTTAGTTATTTTGTTGTAATTTTATAATATTAATTGAACTTACCGGTAATAATTAGTAATAAATAATAACAATATAAATATAATATAAAGTATCCATACTGACACACCGTCACCGCTAAGAATCGTTTTTCGTATATAAGTATACAATGATTATATATCATTGAATTCAAATTTAATATAGGTACCAATAGATACACCATCCATTATACATTAAAACAGTGACCCACTTGTAACCTAATGTATAGCAGAGCGACATCCACATCCACTTACACACCTTTTTATATACTGTAAATAGTATAATCAAAATTTTTTCAAAAAAAATATGGTGACCTTAAGAAGCAGAAGTCCATGTCACGCCTTATCAAACCTGGGTTTTCCGGGCACTGCCAAGACTCTGTTTAAAATTAAATCATATCACTCAAACGTTTATACCTATTACCTATACACTAAAATATTTTGTGTGCGCATAATGCCTCAATGTCATCCTCCCATGTTTGAAGCCACCAGCCCAAATGATATAAATACAAATCAATATTTATTTTTGAAGTTGATATTTTTTTTTACATAACTTTCCAAAACAGTTTTACATTTTTTTTATAGTTATTCCGGCATCTGGATGCCCCCCAAATATCTGATGCCTGTTGCAAGGACTTAAAACCCTCCGTCAAATCTGACCCTGGCTCTAAACCAAACGGATCTTTAATAACCATAACGACTAACGAGTTAATTGGGTTGGGTACTAGGTGGGAAATCGCATGGTAAATTGGAAAATTCAAGTAAAATAGAATAATTTTATTATTTAAATTGAAACTTGAACTCGTACTTCAGTAAATTTTGGTCAAAGGGTCAAAATGACTTAAAAAAGTGGGTTTGTGTTACCATTTCAAAAAATTGAAGTTATATTGGTTTTATTTGCGCACAATAAGTGTTAAAAATTTGAAAATCGTGTCAATAAATGTGTATTTCAGTATTCTATAGCTCCTCCTGAAAACCCTATTTCAATTTGAATCAGTAGAGAGAAATATTCCTCTGCACGGTTACTTTATCCCACAAAATATGATGGTTAGATTAGTTCAAAATATAATATTATTAATAATTACAATTAGTTAAAACTTAAAACTATTAGGTAAAATAGGTAGATACACAAATATTATAGGCTAGAATTTACTAAAAACAAATTTATATTTTTTACTAGATTACCTAATAATTGCCAAATATTGAAATATAAAATACATTATTATTATAGACAATCCTTAGAATTAGAAACTTTATAATGTAGAAAGTATAAGAATAATTGTATTGTAATATAACTATAATATAGGTACCTATTTGTTATTATAGGTACTTATGAACTTTGAACTGATAAAATATTATTAGTTTTAATGAATTATTAGTACCTATTTCACATTGAGTTGGCAGATTTTGTACACAAATCTATAAATAAATTCATATTTGTATCACTGAGCCAAGGAATAACATTGTTACATAATTTCAATGGGTTCTGCAGTTCGATTCTGTTGAAACTGCCAAAATTAGTGTTTATCAAAGTTTCACATTTTTCAAACTTCTCAATCTGACATTGATAATTGCCTATAGCATTGACTTTAGATATAAATGTTGAGTAAAATGTTTTTTTTGGAAGTATTTCACCAAGTACAGTACACAGCACATACTTTTGTAATCTGATTGAGTTTGATTCTGAGTAAAATTCAAAAACATAACGAAGTAATTCCAATTTTGAAAGACTTGATTCGGAAGACTTTTTTGGTTTTAATTGATCATAATTAAAACAAATACGTGTATCCCAACCTGATAATAATATACATACATAGGTATTATTATTATTATAATTTATTTATTAATATTCGATTGGTACATATATAAATATATATATATATAATGTCAATTGTAATTCTATATTATATTTATTACATATTATTTATCTTATAAATAATTCAATATTTAATACCATTTCATATAATTGCACAATGTACCTACTCAATGTAGTATACTATAACTATTACATAAGATATGAAAGATAAATACTAATGCATAGTTATGATTTATCTAATTTAAAAAGCATTTAAAAAATGATTATAAAATATAGATTACCATCACCTTAAATAATTAACTAATTTATATCTCACAATGTCATGGGATTCACATAAATATTTAAATTAAGTTATAAATATTATTAGATTAATCTTTATGTAGGTATATCTGTAATAGGTATAGTTAATAGCATTGGTTATAAATACTATAATGAATAATAAACTAAATAATAGTATAATATATCGTATCTATATCAATAAATTAATAATTAATTATTATATGAAAAACGTTAAATAGGACAAATAGGTTATACCTAGGTAGATAGCCAGATAGCTACCTAGACCGGGATAGGCGCATTATGTACCTATATCTAGTTTGAATTTAAATAAAAATACTCGTGTCTTTTGTCAGTATTGAGTACACCCGACCGAAGTGAATAGGTACTTAAATAAATATTTAACTTTGATTGGAAATAAAATATTAAAATCAAACTTGACTGGATTTTCGACTGTTAGGTAATGCTTACCCACATTCAGTACATTCAATAGAAGAGCGATAATAATTTAGAAACATATTATAACAAAGTCTAATAATTTATGTTTATTTTTTACTCAAACAGACAACTCTAGTTCCAAGTTCCAACAATATACGTGAGAACGATTACCTCGTTTGCATTCTGATAAAATATTATGATTTTTCACAACATGTACAAATCTTAGACCATTATACTACAGACTATAGTATCTATATGATCTAAGCCCTAAGGTACAAATTGTATATTTTAGTTGATTGTGATTGTGATACCCGCATGCGTTGTCTGTCTTACAAATTTACAACATATCAAATTATCAAAACACTGTTTTGCGCGGGATAGAACCACTCCCTCGGTATTTATGGCAGAATCAAAATTCCACAACTCATAGGGAACAACTTACTTTATCTGTGTCGTAGAATTTTTATTATTTTGACGACATAAATAAAATTAAAGTTATCAGTTTGAGAACATTAGGATTTTATTTGTTTGTTTTTCATTTAATTATTAAAAATTATTGGTAAATGCTATAAATAGGTCTACTGTCTCCTACAGAATATTCACTTAAAAAATAAGCCTCGTGGAGTATGGAGACCTTTCTTATTACTTATATACTTCCCCACTTTTTTAGATTTTTGTTTTTCATATTATTTCATTATTTAATATTTATAAAAGGTTCATATGCCCTATATAATATAAAATTCACAGGCAATAATTTTAAAATATGATGCATATTAATATATTATCATATTATTTATTGATTATAGGTACTAGTATTTATAATCAATAAATAATGATGATATTAGAAACTAAATTGAATGATATAAAAATATCAATATTTATGATTATAATATACATATAGTCTAAAGGTAATCAAGTTTTTATTGAAAATATCTTATAGGTACCTTCAGTATAAATAGGTGCATGTTTCTGATGCATTCTCCATAAATCTATAATGGGTGGAACAATTTTATATTGCATCATGACATATAAAACTAGCCAAATTAGGGAATAGGTGGAAAACTCATCACATAACAGTTGGAAAGATACAGCCCAATGTTTAACTGCGATGACTACCCAACGCACTCTTTCATCCATGGACAAATATAATCTAATAAAAAATATATATTAGTTTATGAACTAGGTATTAAAATATAATTTGATAAAATGTAATTAAAAATCTTAAATTTAAAGTCGAAACTCGAAATTATAATGTTTTTTTTATGTTCTGAGAGGAGCGATAAATGTACCATTGTATACTTATTGGTTTTACAATCGCGTATGTATGATTGTATCTATATTGATTTTTAGTTTGTCCATCTTAACCTTTTGATTTTTGAAGCAGAAAAACTGAACTGATTTAATCTTGAACTTTAAGGGTGGTATCTGGCAGTGGTGGCCTTAGGAGGGTGGGAAAAGAGTCCATGGGCCCCAAATTTCAAAAATAAAAATTCTATCTAGGTACTATACAATTTAATTTAATATAATATACTCTTTTATTATTACAGTGCAGTCGGTATAATATATGTAAGTCTGAAGTCCTTTCTATCATCTAGATGTCATCCACAAGGGTTTCCTCTTTCTGTTTCCATTATTCATCAATGGACAAAAAAATCATTCCAAATTGATGAATTGAAAATTCATTATTTTTTATTGGTAATTACTTCTTCTATAATATAGTATATAGGTATTTTTCTTATAATCTTAAAAACAACCGAGTTATTTGAGAAAAACTGATTTTTCTTGCACAAAGCGCTCTCTAGCGGAGGTAGTGGTCATCAAATCTTAGGGGACTTTTAGTATGTTACTAAGTACCCTTCATTCTTCAATAAAGGTGTATAGCAAAATTCAGCTTTCCTGCTTTTTGTCCGCTATTTTTTTTAATTTGCCTGGACTAATTGGCCTCCACTTAAATGTCAATAAATGTCAGTCAATGTATTTTTTTCGGAGCAGAAATTACATCGTTCATAAGTAATCATAACTAGGTATTAGGTAATGATATTGTACAAATAAAAGAGTAAAAAAGACCAGTAATCTGCATTACCACCCACATATCCAATCGACAAGTTGCAAACTGCAAAGTCTATAAGACATTATAGGATTAAATAATATTTCTTGTAAATTTAAGTTTTTAAAAAGTACATCATCAAACTCACAAGACATATTCGAATACAATTTGTTATACTTATATGTGGCCATGTGGGCATATCGCATGTGGCTGAAGATAACTTACAAATTACTGTAGTCTGTAAGCTATTAAATATTAAAAACACCCTTACACTAACAGTATGTTACTAACACCACTACACCATAGCCTACAAGAAATGTTTAGTTTAGGTACAGAAAAATAGGTTTTGGTATTCGCGACGAACACGTATTATCAGATGTGGAGATTGATTGCAAAGAATAACTATTAAGAATAGCTATTTATATTAAGTTATTAATGGAAAGTTTTGTTGCCTAAATCATTGTAAATCTGTTTTCGAAAAAAAGCTCCCACGAAAATTTGATGCCCAGGGAAATTTCCCCCTTGACCCCTCCCCCTGGATACGGCACTGGCCTAGATAAGAAAAGAATAGTTGAAGAACAAAGTTATAAACGTTGTTACCTATTGTATATTATTTATAATACGATTTATTGAAATCTCAATCAACTTAAATAATTATGTCAATATATAGGTAATATAATATTGTTCTGAATTTGTTATAGGTACTTGATAAGATCCGAGTTAAGCACAGCAAGACCACTCCTGAATTGCAAATCGCAATTAAAATTTGTGGAATCATGTGTAAAACGCACGATCGGTATTCGAGTTTCTGTAATTATTTCTAATCCAATAAATTCTTTATTCGCGGCTTTAACAAATAAATCAATAAGTTGTAGTTGCCGCGTGTAATCGTCTGAGATTTTTCCTGAAAAGCAATCACCTAAGACACCAAAATAAATAATTACATTAGTTTAAAGTGCCTATTGTTTCATACAACTATAAAAGTTAGTAGGATAGTATAGGTAGGTCAGGGGTAGGTATAATATATTATATATTTTATAAATACAAATTGTATTTTATTATAATACTCAGTGGTGCAATTTCAATGAAAAATCTGGAGGTGCCCCTTAAATAACCCCTTAATTTTTTTAATTCGTCCCCAAATAAGTGTGTTAGTTTCAAAACGGGGTATGCTAATCACAGACAATACCCCCAAGTTATGATCATGATTATATACGACGTGCACCTATTAAAATATTGAATAATATGTTCGACATTTGACACAAATTATCAACTTACCAGTATCGAAATACAAATCTACATCACTATCATCTTTTGCAATGCCATACATACGAGAACCAAAAATATAAACACGTCCACAATTTCCCACACAGCTTTCAATAGAATGTTTAAGTTTTTCGAGCCGTTCTTTGACTACAGGATCGTTGTTTATTTGATCGATTGACGTTATTAAACATTCAATTTGATGACAGAATTTGCTTTTATCGCTAAGTAACTCTAAACACAATGAAAATTTACAATACAGTACATAGGTATACCAATCAGTAAGAAGCGAATGTTTATGCCCTAAAAAAGAAATGTATGCATGCACTTTTGCAAAAAATATAAAATAGGCATACAAATGTGTTAAGGTTTTATTGAAATTCGACGTATGAATCAATAAAAATGCAAAGGTGGGCATAATGGGCATTAACTAGTTAGTTTAGTTAGTTAATTTTCTAATTAAATTATAAACTTAACTAGTTTAATTGACCCTTGAAATAACTTAACTTTCTTAGATTAATTTAAAAATAATGCATCAAGTTCAAATTTTTTTGAAATTTTTCGTATAATTCTACAGTTATTCGTTTTTGAATAACAATATAATAACAAAACCTCTACATGAGAAATCGAGTGAATATCCAATATTGTAAAAATATGAACTTCAAACGCTCATAAAAATTTAATTTGATTTGCTTGTAGACATTTTTTTGTTTGATAAAGGTAGATAAACTTATGAGTAATCTTGTATTACATTTTCAAATCTTAGATTTAAAAAGAAAAATTTTATGAATTCTCAACTCAAAATAATTTGCTAATTTTCGTGATTTTTCAATATTTTGTCAAGATTTGAACTTTAAATGCTTATAAAAAAAAAACTATGACTAAGGATTTTTAATCTTTTTCAACTACTATTGTAACAATATAGTAGGAGCCTTATTGTATTAAATTGTCAAGCTTTTTCACTCAACAAATAAAGTTTTATTGACATTCTTAGAAAAAAAGACTAATAAAATTGGAAACTGGAAATGTTCCTAAATAGTTCAAAACAAATCAAAATATTTTGAAAATTTTATCGTGTATAGAAAATGCAAATATAAGATACCAGTGAAAATTTCATGTATATACGTTAATTTTTTTTAAAGTTACACCAAAAACCAAAATTTTGTGGAAAACCGATTTTGCGTACAAATTCCCGTTTTTCCTTAATTTTTATGTTG
>WHPZ01583410.1:0-23207 GCA_016617965.1 Macrosiphum rosae | reverse complement strand
ATATTTCTGTAATTTATTTTTGATAAAAATATATATTTTAATAGTTGACTTTAAATTGCTATTTGATATAAAAACTTAATATTTATTACATTATTAATTTCAATGTTTTAGTATACGTAGTTTATATATTTAATAATCATGTAAAGTAAAATAGGTAGGTACATACACTGCACATTACATTGAAATTTCAATTAAAATTGCTATTTCAATTTAGGAAATTAGAATGAATTCAGTCACTCATTATGTGATCCACAAACTTATTAAAAAAAGTAGATTAACTTTGATTAAACTGAGTTAGGTTAATATTTTTGCTCCTATTCATTTTTAACTTATCGAGTTAAATTTATGATTTGTTAAGTGTTAACTTTTAACTTATCGATCTTATGTCCTCTTAACTTTACTTAACTTAAGTTAATAATTTTAATAACTTGCCCACCTTTGTAAAATATTTTATTATATTATATTTATATTGTTATTACTTATTATTAATATGGTAGCTGGTATTTGTAAATCATTATTCCTAATATGTAATTTAGTCCTAATTTGAACTTAATAACTTTAAAAGAACGGTGGTTATATATATTTTTAAATTTTTGGTTACAAAATTAACTATTTATACATGGGACCTTGTTTTAAATGTTCAATCCCTAACTGTAAAAGTTGAACATTTTTTACATCTTTAACAACAAAATCATTTTAGATTCTGAGCGGAGCCTGAATGTGTTCATTTTACAATGATATGTGTGTTTTTTTTTTTTTTTGTGTGTCCGTGTACACGACAAGTAGTCAAAATAATACTTCGATTTTCAACTCAGTATCTTGTTCGATGGGAAAATGAACCTATTTGGTGCATTGGAGATAAAAATTTAATATTATCAGTAATTACTAATTTAGCATTTTCTATACACGATAACATTTTAAAAATATTTTGACTTGTTTTTATAGCTGTTTAAAGGGACATATTCAGTTTCTAAATTTTTAAAGTTTTTTTTCTATAAATGTCAATTGTTCGTTACTTCAAAAGCTGGAAAATGTAATACAATAAGCTCCTGATATATTGTTACAATAGCAGTTGGAAAATATTAAAAATACATAGGCATACATTTTTTTTATAAACATTTAAGGTTCGAATTTTGACAAGATTTATCAAATTTAAAATTTAAAAATGATTCTGTTGATAAAAATGAATAAAATGTTCAACTTTTATAGCTAAGGATTGAGAATTTAAAACAAGGTTCCACGCAAATGGGTAAATTAATTAATTTATTCACAATAATATCATCAAATATAGATACTTATTAATATATCATAGGCTGACTGATTGTCTTCGTTTAGAATCGTTTTTTGTATTTAATGATATATTATATCATTGAATTCAGATTTAACACCATCCATTACAGTTGTAACATACTGTACAGCCATAAGCGCAACTAGGGGGCTTAGCCCCCCCCCAAATCAATTTTTCATTTGTTTCCTAAAATACATGTATTAATAAATCTTTAAAAATTGAACTGTATTTCTTACTTTTTTTTTGGTGGGGGGAAATTTAATTATTTTAATTTTATTTAAACTTAACAATTATTTTATATTGCCTATGATAAATATGATTAGCTGTATGCCTGTATTTGTTTTAAGAAAAGTGGAAACGATTGATGTCAGTATATATTGGTAAGATAATTATACATAATTTTAATGAATATGCACTGAACTAAAGTATAGACTACAGGGACAGTGAATTGCGGAGTAAAAATCTCCGGAAAAAAACTCCCAACGAACAATCCCGGAAAAAAATCCCCGACCCTAGGAAAAATAACCCCCGATTACAATATTACTGACAACTAGGTACATGAAGTTGATTGATCAATTTGTTTTTAAAAGCTAATTAGTATGTAATTATCACAATATTAATATTTAATTAAATATTATATTACACTTACTACTACTAGTATAGTAAACCTACTTTTCATTAAAAAAATTAAAATATAATAAGTAATTTTGAAAAATTAGTAATAACATTATTTTGTTTTATATCACGATTTTAAAGAATATAGTATGTTAATAGCCTTTTTAAAACATTAGGTAGGTACCTACTACCTACATTAATTGATTATTTATTTGATAATTATTTGGATCATTTGACATATCATTAATTTAAAATATTTTTATTTTTTATTTTATAATCTTTTAAATATTGTATCTATAAGTAAAACTTGTAAAATCGACCTCTAATAATAATAATTATTAACATATACATTTTGCTTATCGTCAAAATATTATTAGGAAATGTAATATTTTATTTTGGGGATATATTATAATATATAATATAAAAAAAAATATTATTGTTAATATGTCTGAAAATTATAATATAAATATTAAGAAATTTACCTATCTACCTACCTATATATTTAAACATTGGACATATATTGCCATATTGGTTTTTTAATTTGATTTTTCTTTAATCTCTACTTGATTTTTAATTGTTTCAATGATATTATATAATATGTATAGGTAGTAGGTACCTACCTAATGTATACCTATATTATACGTTTATATTTGTAACTAAAATATTAAATATTAATAATGTGATATTTACACTAATTATAGAGTTTAAAAAATGTTTGCTTATTAATTTTCATGTGTTTGTGAGTAATATAAACTAATAATATTGTAGTCCGAGGATTTTAATTTTCATTACCACAGAATATATAGTAGTATAAGTATACTATTATTGTGAAAAAAGAAATTTGAGTAAATAAATATACCTATTTTTTTGTATGATTTTTTTTATATTTTTATGTGAAAATACATGGGGGTATGCCGGGTATGGGGGTTACATATAATATCAGGTGGGGCTACAGCCCTCCCCACTGATATTTTAGCCCTAGTTGCACCAGTGTGTACAGCAGAGCGACAATCTCTGCTATGGCGCAAAACATATTGAATGGTACATGTGTTATAACTTTTAAGTTATAATCAATTTAATATAGGAGTTGAGTAACCACCAAGGTGGATCAATCCACCTTAGAGGTGAGCAAAAAACAATAATTTAAACCATCGATGTTTTTGTTCGATACATCAATGTTTTACCATCGGAATTTGTGTACGATGTGTCGATGTATCGAAGAAAATATCGATGTTTTATTCCGATGCTTTGAAATTTTTTTCTAATTATTTGTATTACAATTTAATCAGTTGATATTTTTAGTCTTATCACTAATATTCAATAATAGGTAAAATTGATGTAGTGAACAATGATGCAATAGAATAAATAAATGAATTCCATTGAACAATACAATTAGGTACGTTAAAAACTGTATATTAAAATATCGTAAAACATCGATGTTTTCCTCGAAATTCCGTTGTATCGAAACTTGGATGTTTTAACTTATTTTAATAAATAATTTAAATAATGTGGCCCACCTCTAATACACCTTGGTCCTTGCAGATAACCCGTATATTATCTACAACAGTACCTGGAAGCGACATAAGCGAATATGCATGCAGTCCTGAAATGGTTCAAAACAACTGCGATGCCCGTAGAGGATAGATAAATTATAAATTACCATTTATTTCAAAAAAAAAAAGAATAATGAACATATTTATTATAATGTTATGAGATCGGGGACTATAAGCATAAGATACAGGGTGATTATTTATGCATTTTCAACCCCATTATCATCTTTAACTGTACATTTATTTAAATTCTGATTTTTAGCATTTTTTAAGTATAGGTACCTACGTAAAGGCCATATTATTTTCAAATTTCTGATGTTTTTTCTACTAGGTACTTAAGGAGTGTCCTGTGGCGGTACAACCCTTTACTGCAAATTATTAGAGGACGTCATGACGATTTTCTTGAAAATTCTGATGTACCTAGGTGTCCAAACATCGACGTAACTAATATGATTATAGATAATATTTATCCAAAAATCAGAATTTGAATATAATATGCATAATATAAGCATACAAATTGGGTGAGCATGCTTAAAAAATCACTCTGTAGGTATACTTCCTTAGTTCAATCTAATAAAATATAAATCTTAAGTATATATGTTTGTAAACGGGTCTTTGGATTATGTTTTTAAATATTTAGTGAGCCATACGTATATTTCAGTATTTTCCTTACCGTAGAAATGATTCATTTTAAATGATTTCTTCGTAACTAAAAGTTATAAGTTCACACAACAAACATAAAAAATGATGAAAATATATTTAAAAAAATTAATTATAATACAACTAGTACAAGTATTAATATCAATAACAATTATAGTACCTACAGTGATATATCGTTTCAAAATTTCAATAATATTCATAGACCAACAAGTTGTTTATAATATATTATATCTGTGATAGTATTATATCACGGACCACGATTAAAGATGACGTTATGGTTGCCCAACGAATCTAGAAAAGTGTCTACCGAAATGAATCTCGATTATCAGCTGGAGATTTACGCACTAGCGATTATTTGTTGTAGTGACTATAAATGCAATTACCTTTCAAACGTGAATATTGTAGTTTCGTCACTTCCGTCATGGCCACTATGACATAAAAGCGTTAGTGCTTAAATCTCCGGCCGTTTAATATTTAACTTTAATACTAATTATAGAGATTAATTTCGGTAGACACTTTTCAAGTATGCGAATCATGGGTCGATGGGCAACCATACTATCATAGCCGTGCCACGATGTATGATATAAATTGATACCTATGTGTATGATAACATTTTCGATCTATTTTAACGCGTCTTGTTATATAATATATCGATAACATTTTTTTTTATGTTTGAATGTCGAAAAAAATGTTTGTTCAGTCAAAAAATTTGAAAATTTAATACAATATCAATATGATTCCTCATGAGTTTTATTATTGCTAGGTGTTTAAAAAAAATTTAAGTTATATAAGCAAGATTTTTTTTTAAAAATTCTATATTGAAACAAATAATAATAATTTCAGATATTTTATGGTTATTCAAAAATGTTGTTCGTGGATTCTAAAAATGGACAGTGCTTAGAGAAAGAAGTCAGGGGTACGATATAGTGAGCAAGAAAAGAAACAAAGGAGTAAAATTTATACAGTTCCTTATGCGCATAGGCGTGTCTGCGGTGGCAGCCTAGCCGCCTAGGGTGGCAACTTTTGAAAGGTGCCGGTCAACCGAGTTTTAAGTCAGAAGGATTACAACATTTCTTTTTTTTTTTTAAACTTCATTTTTTTATGGGTATCGTTATAATTACCATTTACTTACAAAGATGTATTTCCTGACTTCCGAAATCGGAAAAACCTACTTTAAAGACTTGAGACGGACGACAGCATAGTACGCATCTATATATATTATTGATATTATCGTTGTATTATTTTAGATTTGTAGTTAGGTGGTGTAATCCAAGGCTGTAGATGAATACTATTTCTGTAAATATATCTGTTATTGTAAATAGATAATCTAGACTTTTTTTTAAATTATATAAATATTTCATTGTCGAGGGGGGAGAGCTTAAAAAAATACGGTTTAGGGCGTATAGGGCTTTTTTTCAGTTCACTAATAAGGTAGCGCCGGTTATTAGCTATAGGCTATAGGCTATAGCTATAGGCACCCCTGCCGATGCAGTCTAGTCACGCCTATGCTTAAGCACTACTTTATGTTCTTTGTCTTTCAGTTATATATATATAGTTATATTATGATCGCCAAGCATTGATGGCAGGGCGGAGTGGAATGTGCTGTCCATTAGTTTAAACCATATAACTATAGGTCATAGGTAACAGTGAAATAAACAAAAATGTATATATTTATATGAAATATGGTGACTGTCTTTACTCAGAATCATTTTTATATGCAATGGTTTATCATTGAATTTAAATTTAACACATAATAAATATTATCTAAATTATACAGTGACTTCAATGACGAGGATCACTGAGTACCTACTGTACAGCAGAAATTCTCCCCCTTTTTTATAAGATTCATAACTTATAATTGTATTATATAAATTCATAGGCGCAATTTCAACTTTTGACTTAGGGGGGCTGAATATTTTAAAGGCAAGCAGACTATTGCAATATAGCATTTTAAAATTGTATGTCCTAGGTTTTTTTTGGGGGGGAAGGCTATGTCTAAGTTTGAGGGGAGGGGAGAGCTTAGACCTCACAAATTTGAGCCTATGTATAAACTATAAGTTATAGGGACCACTGTATTTTACTGTTTTCCGAAGTTAACAAAGATAATAAAAGGGAAAACATGAGAGCACCACTTCTTTATAAAATAATATATATATATAGGTACTTAAAAATGTAATTATTATTATTATTCAAGTTCTTTTAGATACATGGAATAAAATAAACTTTCTGCTTCTTAAGAAAATTGTTAAATTGACTTTACGGATCAAGAGAACACCAACACTATTTTATTAGGTTAGATTTTTGTGAGTATCAATGTAAAACTATAGTTTACTGTTAGTACCTTCTTTAAGCTTGAATGGGTAGAGTTACCATACATCCGGCAGATGTCTGGATTTTACAAAGCTAAAAGGAAAATACAAATATTCAATATTGATACTAAAAGTTATGTTAGGGGTCAGATCTTCATGTTACACTTCGTATAAATGTATAATATATTAATATTATGTAATTTGTATTTTTGTTTATGTTTTTTCCCGGAACGTCTCAACAAGTAATAAACTAATTGTACCTAACTAAATCTAATTCATGGTAGATGGCACCACGACTTGCAGTATTTATGGTAAATAACAAATATTTAATTAGGATTTTCTATTTCACTAACATAAATATATAAATATAAGTAAGAAATTTATAATTTAAGTGGGATTTATTAATGAATTTACTCTGAAACGTTTATCATGTAGAATAATCAAAAAGAAAAAGAAAAAGAAAAAAATTCATATTTAGTAAGTAGTAGCAAAACAAATTAATTGTAAATTTGTACATGTAGCATAAAATATTAAAAAAAATCGTAAAAACAGTTTAGTAAAATAAATATAGTTATACGTATATTTAAATCAATTTTATTTATATTTATAATAAAAATAAAACATAGTTGGTATATTCCTGAGAATATACTTTTTATTCAGGTACCTAGTAATATTATTATATCATTAAAATATTTCTTGATATAACAAATTTAATAAATTATAAACAAAATCAGAAAATAGTGTTGAGAAAAACAATTTCATATAAGTTAAAAAATATTAAAATTTAAGATTTATATTTAAAGTTGTAATAAATACCATACATATCAAACATGAATTACAATTTTATCATAGCAAGCAAAACCCTAGAATTAGTAATCACTTTATTTGATACTTTCTTAATTAATTTACGTTCCTTTGCATCTTCTATTAAATCAGACCATACTCGTTCTCCCTATAAATATATTTGTATATTTATTTACATTATTACATAAATACAGTAGTCTCAGTAATCCCATTCATATGGAGAATTGTTAAATTATTAGAGTTAGCATTAAAATAATTGTAATAAATCATCTATTTTTGTTTGCCTGGCATCGAAATTTTTTAAAATAATATCTAATCGATTTATCAGAATTGTCAGTAAAATTTATTTATTTGTTAAGATAACTGCTCATTAACCTAACTTATTTAAGAATAATATATATTTCACTTATATCTTATGGTATTGAGATTTGGGGATGCACCTATGATATCCATTTAAGCAAATTAAAAGTTGCTATCAATAAAATAATTAAATTTATATTAAAATTACCGGGCTATGCAAATAATGATTTTAGCTACAGAAAGTTAAAGCATAATACATAAATATTTTTAATTTTGATAGATTATTTAAAATGTCTGTAATTACTTGTACATAAACACAGAAAATGTTATCATACTAGATGTAAAAAAAATATAAATTTAACTTTTGAAAGATATTATAAACATTTTGGTTTCAAAAGTTTGTGGATGAAAGTTAAAGAATTAAATAATTATGTTAGTAATTTTATGAATTATAAGCATTTTAAACAAAACATTTTAAAATTAATCTATGTCCAATTATCTTTAAAAATGATTAATCTTAAGTTGTTTTATTTATATTATATCTTTTATCTATTTTAAAATTGTAAATATAATTGTTAGTATAAATTTTATATTATATATAATGAATTGTATTGTCCGTATTAAAAACTTAACTTTAGAGAACACACTTCCAACACAAGTCTTATGCTTATAGGAGGTGTGCAACTTTTGCTTGTCCAAAATTCTGTTTATACAACTTGTACTTGCATAAACAATATAAATAAATAAAAATAAGTAAAATTACTATCAAAAATAAAATTATCTGGTTTACTGGACGTATAGGATGACAGAGGACACTAGGACAGTGGCCAGAGGATTACAGAAACTACTGTTTACTTGTTAATACAAAAAAAAATTTTTATAAAAATATCTTACTCTTAAAGACATAAAGTTTCCACATATTATTAATGATTGCTTAGCACGTGTTAAAGCAACATTCAACCGACAAATATCATCCATAAATCCAACTCCATTAGTTCGAACTGTTGATATCAATAACACGTCACATTCACCACCTTGAAATGAATCTATTGTATTGACGTTTAACGAGA
Organism: Macrosiphum rosae; assembly: GCA_016617965.1. Classification (NCBI taxonomy): domain Eukaryota; kingdom Metazoa; phylum Arthropoda; class Insecta; order Hemiptera; family Aphididae; genus Macrosiphum; species Macrosiphum rosae. The sequence goes on along the minus strand of WHPZ01583410.1, from coordinate 14,611 downwards.
TCTTCCTTTAAAAACAATTGTATTAGTAGACAATTAATACATACAAAATTAAAATTCTTACTTTTTCTTTAATAATTTATTTATTTGCTCTCTCTGTTTATGGTAAGGTGTTAAGACTGCAATAGTTAGTGATCGACATTCTGAATTGAGTAAAATATCTACCAAAGTTACAATCATATTTGCTTCTCCAATATTTACCTCACTTAAGCAATATAATAAATTTTGATCAGACAATTTTTCAAAATGTATAAAATATAATATACCCTGTATTATCTTGTAGACTTTCATGTTCTAGGATCATGTATGGATGAAATGACAGTTGCTTCCTCATTTTGACAGATGGTGCAGTTTTAATTTCTCCTTTATAAAAGTATTTAGACGGAAATAAACAAATTTCATAATGCATTCTATATTGTGTATTCAACATTGTTACTGGAAAACTCTTCCGTGTAGAGCGCTTTTGTTCAAACCAAGTCTTAAGTCGTTTGAAAAGAGAAATACCAAGACCATTATCTTTGGCCACCTAAGACATTATTATTTAATTCAGATATGTTATATGTCGTATAGATTCAGTAAAATAGTTTTTAAGAAAAGTGTATCACGTCCGCCGTTCATAACAAAAACCAATAAACCATTATTCTATCAATATTAATTAATTTATCTTACCTTGCTTTTTACTAATGGTTGAAGTTGTTTATCATCTCCAACCAAAATTAATTTATCAATACCAAGTAGTATAGGAACAAAAATCAGAGGTTCTATAGATTGTCCAGCTTCATCTACTATACAAGCAGTAAAATGACAATTATTCAATGACCTATGGAAAAATTTAAAAAAAAATTAAAATAAATATTAAAATAAGAAAAAAAAATTATTTACTTAATATTCGAAGGCTTGAAGGCCTCCTCCATTGTTTTGGAAAAACAGGAGTTTAATGTTGTCACAATAACTTCAGTGTTTATAAGTATTTCATTTTCAAGATCTTTCTTATTGGTATATATGAACAAATTATTTGATTGACTTTGTCGCTAATTCAACAATAATTAATGTTAAATAATTTCAAAAATTAAATCTAATAATAATAACAATATATTACATTAGCTTCATTTAAAGGATTTCCCATTTTTTGTTTGATTACAGTATCCAGCATAACATCAACAATAGGAGAATTTGGATCATATTTTTGGGCACTACCCACTCGTACCACATTGAATTGTGATTCATCTGAAATAATTAATCATAATTTAAGTTTATTTTTATTCTATAAAACAAACTAAATAGAAACTTACGTTTTAAGTCCTTTTTAATTTCTATAATTCGTCTTACTATTGCATCAGCAGCTTCATTAGAAGGTGCACAAATAAGAAGTTTAGGTTTAGTTTTAGTCTTGGCCAATTGTTTAGACATTAAACTTAAAATAATATTACAAATAACATTTGTTTTGCCTGTGCCTGGAGGTCCTATTATCAAACCAACATTTGGTTCAACAGCATTACAAATTGTCACAGCCATTTTTACTGCTTCTTTTTGACTATTGTTTAATAATAAACTCTAAACAAAATCATAACCATAATAAAAATAAATGATTATAACTAGTAAACTTAAACGTTGAACTATTTACATTTATGTTATAATTTTTTAAATTTGCTTTTGAAGAATCAATAGAGTAGTTATGAAATTGTGGAGTGATGAGTGCCTTGCATAGTGAAGATGTTGTCACATTATTTATGGCTTGAAATAAACGTAGTTCCGAGAGTAAATAAAAAATATCCTAAAATTAATAATACAGTTTATTAAATTATTAGCTGTTATTTTTATATTTTATGTGTATACCTACATTTTATCAGTTAAAAATAATAAACAATATACAAAGCTTTCAATTTTTTTTTTAATAAATTGGATGTACCTATAGTTAAATTTTCTAAGTTTAAAACCCAACATTATATGAACAATTGTACAACTGCTTTTATATGGCTATATGCATATTTATGTGGAAGTAAACAAATTAAATTATTATACCTATATTATGTTTTGTTTTGATATTCAGTTATATTCATACCAAAATATTTAAAATAAATATTCTAATAAATTTTTTTAACAAATTAATTTTTTTAATGTTGATGATAATTATATTGCATATTTCAGTTTGTTTTTAGAGCACATACTAAAGTTTAAAAGTGGGAACATTTTTTGTACTAGACATTTTGAACCCATTTTATTCGGTACAGGAAGTGTAGAATAAATCAATTAGTAATGTAATTAAATTAAATATAAATATAAATATTTAATGAATTCTTAGACTTTACCATTAAGTGAATATGTGTTCCATTTGGAATATTTTCAGTCTTTTTTGTAACAATAAGTTCCATGTAAAATTGTGAATTTGAATGGTACCCTAAAAAATAAATGACAACAATAAGGTAACTGAATTTAGTACTTTGGACATTTTTTGAATTCACAATTATTTACCAATCTTTTTTGTCATATTAACATAACCAAAAAAAATGTTTCTTGATTTAGTAGGTTTTTTATTTCCAACAATATCTGTTCCAAAGCAGTTTGACTGTACTATAACAATACATAAATGTCCCTTGAGTGAGTTTCTTGATCCCGTTAAAGTTTCAATGTTCTTATTTGTTCCTAAAAAAAAAAAAATTAGAAGAATATTTAAAATATAATATATATCTATATATTATATAAAAAGCAATGTATTGATCGATTTTGACAAAAATGTCAGAGATTGTTCTAAGAAATACCAGGAATGTTTAAAGTTTGAGCACGTTTGATATACAGCGTTAGACAAACTTTTTCTTAAATATTTTGTTGGTCACAAGCCATATATAATGGTTATTAGTTAGTCATTGTGTTAGTTAGGGAATAGCCGAGGGTATTTTATTTATTTAAATTCTTCGATAAAATATCAAAAATTTTAAAAATAAGTAATTTGGTATATTATATATTTAAGTACTCTATTCATTTTTTTAATAATGATACATTTTCACAGCTAAGTTTTAGTAGAGTTGTTGAAGATTTTCAATTAGTTTTTAAAATTTAAATTCGTCAAACCCAAGTCCCACATTTTTGTCTATCTCTTGGCATGTTGTATGTGATTATTTGAACATACTCCAGCTCCCTTAATAATAAATAAATTGTCTATAACTGAAGACGATTAATTCAACATAAATTATTCATAAAGTGGTCGAGTGGTATATATATTGTATATGTATAATTTTTATTTTTTACATGGGCGCTTTATTGTATTAATTAATAAATATTAATTATACAGTGAGACTTCTATATAACAAACTTCCATTTAACAACATTTTCAGTTTAACGAATTAGTTTTGAGAAACAAACCAAATTAGAACCAAATTTATCCAATTCTATTTAAAGATACTTTCTATAAAACACATTTTTTTTATGTCTTATGATACTTATTATTTTGTAATAAGCAAGTTCACTGTACAAGTTAAAAGTATATTATACAAATAAATTATGTAGATGGAAAAAATGCTGAGTTGATCCAACTGATGGATTCTTTAAACTATCTATTTCTAACTACTTCCTAAGATTACAATAATTAAGAATACTAGATATTATTAGATATAAATTAAAATAAATAATTTTTTTATATAAATTAAATCTATGCATATACTATGCAGTATGCACCTACTATAGGTAATAATATTAATCACACTTACCTATACATTTTAAGCACCATAGTGGCTGATTAATAGATTTTAATGCTGGCACCGATGTGGAAAATTCTTTATTGACAGATTGAATATCAAACGTAGGGAGAGGTAAATTTCTAGAAAACATAAATGACATTCAAATTGCTAATATACACAAATTTATTATACAAACAAATTATAAATCCATGTATAGGTAAGTATTTTTCAGAAGAATCAAGAAACTTCTTAACATTATCCTCATAGAGAAGTATTATTCAAGATATTAAATAATTCATAAATAACAACCATTTTATTAAAGTGTCTATACTAGGTCTGTCTTGTTGAAGTAGATTGATATATTTACCAAAATCAACTATCAAATAATCAATAATATATAAATATATTATAATATAAATTATATAAATCGAATAATATTCAATAAAATTTAGATATGATCTGTACTTAAATATTATATTAAATCATAATAAAATATTGATAGGTATAACTAAATATAAATATTTAAATGTAATATTCATACTTTGAAGATTTTCCAAAAATTGATTGCTCCAAATTAGGGTTTTTACTAAGTACCATATGATATGATTCACTTATTTTCGACCAAATTTCATGGAACAACACCGAGTTCATTGTAGAAGAATATTCAGACGGAGTATCAAATTGTTCTTTCATTTTGTATATATTTTTTACTAATGGTGGAGACGCATCAGCAAATTTTTCCTCCTATATAAAATACCAAAACAAATTTAATAAAAATGTCTAATATAAATATGTAAATTATTTTTTTTAGTCTAACTTACATACAACCACACTGCATTCCACTTACATATTCTACTAAGCGTATCAAAAAAAGCAAAATTGATCACTTTTGTAGTTGAAGAATCCACAGTTTTATAATTAGAAAATGAAAAATGTTCTATTTGATTGTTTATGGTTGTTATTTCTTTACAATTAAATCCAACTTTTTTATCAACCTTTAGTTTAGGTAAATGAGATTTTGATGTACTCGGAATACAATTATCATTATTAATTTGTTCCAACCTAGATATTCGACTTTTCTTTTTTAATTTACCAATTGTTGAAGGCTTATCATTAAAATTGTCATTAGTTGATGCATTTTCATTTATTAAGCTATTTGTATTCAACTTGTTTAGTCTCATTTGTCTTTCTAGAATAATTTGTTTATTTTGATCAACAATTACTTCCTCTGCTTTCTTTTTACTGTGGATTATTTTTTCTGATTTAGCTCGAGTTTTTATTATGTATTCATTTTCAACTAGTAACTTTGTTTGGCCCCTTTTATTCACTTTCATCGGAAAAGGTTCAATAATTTTCGGGCATTTAGATTTACTATTATAATCACTTTCACTATCACTTGAACTTATCAAAGTATTTATATTATCTGAATTTATGTTGGGTGGTATGTAAATCACATCATCTATATCATCTCTGGTTTTTCCATTTATTTGACATTGAAAAGACAATTCTGGAAAACTTAAATTATTTTCTATTTTTGAAGTAGATGGATATGAATGTTTAGTGGATGATGTGTTAATTTGTTCTTGTTTTTCAATTTTATTGTTGGACGTTTCCAATCCATTGTCGTTTATATCATTTTCTTCATCTGATATACAATAAACTACACTATCTTCTTCATCGCGATATGTTCCTTGACTCAACACATTATTAACTATAGTATCGGGTTCTATTTTTATTTTCACAGAACTAGATATATTATCGTTATATTTAGAACAGGATGGTTCTGTGCTATTTGGAATTATTTTGGGATCTTCAACTGGTAGTTTTTGATCATCAAAATCTTGATAAGTCTTGAAAAAAGCATTGACTAATTCTAACTGATTTTTAAGTTCTGCTTGTTGTAAATTTGATGGATTAGTATTTGCATTTGAAAATGGTTTCTTTAATAAATTCCTTTCAGATTCATTTGTAACTGAAAATTAAATTATTACAATTTTAATTGTTTACTTTGCAGATAATATAATAAAATTTAAATTATATAAATATATACCAATTTGTTATAGTACATATAGTTTAGTAGATATCTTGTAACAAATAATTTTAATAAAAAATAAAAATATGAACATTTATTTTCAATTTATTATTTATCATGTAATGTAAAATAATGCATGTGGGACATGGGCCATGACAAAATCGGATGAAGAAAAGTTAGGAGTGTCCGAAAGAAAGATCTTAAGAAAAATCTTCGGTCCAAAGAGAAATAATGATGGAGTATTAGGAGAGAGGCAACTGGGAATTGGATGGTCTATACAAAGAACCTACCATTATTGGATTCCTGAAGAGCACGAGGATAAGTTGGGCTGGACATGTGGGAGGTCAGAGGGAATGATTGGATCAATAACTAAATGGAAACCTGACACTAAGAGACCTCGAGGACGCCCCAGACAAGGATGGGTGGATAGAGTACAAGTACACTTGAAACTTCTGAACGTAAGAAACACAGAAGAATGTGCAAATGATAGAGAGGAATGGAAACAATATGATGTTGCGGCAATGGGCCTTAAAGGCCTGTAAAAGTCCAGAAGAAGAAGAATGTAAAATAATAAAATAAATGAAGAATTGACACAAACATCATACAATACATTTTTACAAGTAACTATAGTTAATGGTGATGATAAATAGAAAAAGGAAGAATCTTTATAATTTTTTTTTAATATTTAAAATTGAATGGTTATTTTATAGCTATTTTTGATTATTTAATGTATTATATAAAATAAATACAGACCATGGAGTGGATAAAGAGTTTTTCATCCCCATTTACAATAAAACTAACAATCTTTTTCAGAAGAATATCTAGTTAAATTTAACTAATTAGATGTCTAAAACCAAATTGTTATGAAACATGGTACTATATAGTATCTATCTAACAGCAATTTAAATAGAAAAAAAAAACAAATTTTCCCGAAAAATTTATCCGCTTCAAGGAAAAATATTGATTTATAAACGTTGATCGCTGTTATTATGTAACAAATATAGCGCAACAAAATTCTAATATGTCCAAAATTACAGTTTATTCTGTAACACAAGGTCGGAAACCAAAATACTATTTATTTATGTGTTAATGTTTGGCTGTGATTGTAACTGTAATGCAAAATATGCTTTGTAATAAATACATAACCTAATAATAATTAATTGATATATTTATAGTTATCGTGTTATGGAAACTGCAACGGTCAGAAAAAAAAATGTATCCAGCCTAAAAACATATAAATGTATTAAGCATATTTCGGTAAAGTTTACAATATATATATAAATTAATGTATCTCTGTGTGTCAACCATTTATATATTATTTTGAGATTTCCAATTGAATTTTTTGTGTATAAATGGTTGCCGTGGTAATATATTAAACATATTATTTATATAGAGTTGGCATTTTTAATAGGCAACAAAGTGGGCGGGATAATTATCAGCTATTATTAATTTATTTTATTGTAATAATTTAATAGTTATTTATTTTGGCTGAATACATAAGTAAAAAAAAATTATTGATTACCAGGCAACCAAATGCACGGGATCATTTGATACAGAGATAGATTAGACCTCTGGGCAGAAGATAGGTTAATTTAAAAAGGAAGAGGACCAGGAGGTGTTCAAACAGGGATTTTGAAATTTCCTAAGGAACTTTTTGTTTATAAATGGTTGCCATGCGTTTTGAAGCTATTAAAAAAAAAAAAAAAAAATACGGTAGTGGTGAACCCACCATTACACTCTGGGAAAGTAAAACTTCTTTCATAAGTATTGGGGCCCGTAAAATTATAAGTAAATGAGAGTGAGAAAAATCAATACAATAAAAATAAACGTGCACGCCGTCGCCGCCGTGCATGACTTGCAAAATAAATAAATAGTGTCGTTTCATTTTTCGTTACAATTTTTTTTCCACCCACACCTCAAGAAAGAAGTTTTACTTTAACAATTATTGGTTGCAGGGTAACGATGTGCACGGAATCAGCTAGTAAATGATAAATATCAATGTCAACAACTTGAGGCTTCTAATTAAAAGACGACAGTTATTATTTATTATTTAAGTGCCAGGAATAGTATTTTAGAAAAAATGTGGTTAGCTTAAATGTTGTTTTGGATTTATATTAATTTATTATATTTTTTATTCTAATTTTATAATCACTTATTTTTTTTTTGTTGACCCTCATTTTCAAAATTATTAAATATCAAAAATAAATATACAAGATAACAAAAAAAAATTGACTCCTAACCGAACCAATGAGACAATCTTAACTAAATTTTACTACTAACAATATTTTTGAAAATAAAAAAAATCATTGAAAATTGTCCGATAACGGTTGTCAGCATAATATGATATTATGCAATAGCTAAATGTGCGAAAATTAAATCTATTGATATTTTATTTTTATAACAACAGTTTTTTCCACCATTTTGTAATAACTATAATACATGTTGACAGTTTGCAACAAAGCAGTTTATCTACTTAAAAAGTTAAAAATTATACAATAATTACAAGGTATTATTTGTTATTTGGAATTGATGTAATGATGTCTCAAATTTTTAACAATTTCAAAACCAAATTTATTTCAAAAGGATATAAAATGTATTTAATATAGTTTTTTTTTAATGAATTATATAACAATACAATAAACTTGAATTTACAAAAATTTACTTGATATGTAAATACATAACTCAATAGCAACGAAGATATGTTTATATATTCATTATGTATTTTTCTATTTTTATTCAGAATGATTAACATATTTAAAATACAGCCTTCACTGGAAAGCTATATCTAATGTGATTAAACTCATATTCAAGTCTCAGAATATCTAGAGATATTAAAATTAATAGGTACTTATAAAAACGTACCTAATTTTGGAATTTTTACAGCAGTCGATTCATCATCCAAATTTTCTTCGCAGAGTACTTTCCTTTTATTATTATTCTACATAATTATTAATATGTATCTATTATTTATATATTTATATACATATATATATGCATACTAAAAATTAAAGAAAATAACGAATTATACTTACACATAGATTTGAAAAATTAATAGTACGATCTACTTTATCAATATATTGTAGAACGACTCCTTCGTCACCACTAGCTAACACAATCATATCTAAATCATTCAACTGATGTTCTTCAAATTGAATCAAATTTATATTGCCGACAATAGTACCATTTGATGTCTGAAAAAACAATTATGTATTTTATACAAATATTTTAAACTCAATTACAGAATTATTTAAATTAAATAACTAATAATAATAACAATATAAAAAATGTTTGGTAATATTAAGTCCATTTTCTCATATTTTTTAGGCTTTATTAGGGCTACATTTTATTATAATCTAGTTATGATTAGTTTTATAGTATAATTTATGATTTAAAATTATAACAATATTAAAAAAACGATGATGGATAATTTTCGAGTTATTTTTTGACCATAAACTACAATCTAGTAATCTATAAAAAGTACATTTTAACCAAGTTGACTATTTATTACGTATCATTTTTTTAAAGGGTTTATATTAGGCCACAAATGCATACTATCCACATATCTAGAATAATAAATGATCTCAAAAGCCATAGCTTGTAAACAAAATAGATAGCCGACTTATAAAATATTGTTAAAATAAACATAGTTATTTTTTAGATTTTCAGTGAAGAAATGATAGTTAATGCTATTAGATTTGTGTTTTTTCTTTATTACAGAAAATAAGAAAATATTTACATAATTTTTTTGATCAGGCACATAGCTAAGGCACATACCCAAAATATCTACAGGCCACCCCATTATATTGTTAAAATAACCAATGCTAAAATAGTTGAGTAAAAAAAGTTAAACCACATTCAAAAATGTCTATTATGATATTTGTTATTATTATATGTGTTCTTACAACAGTTACAAATATGAACAAAAAAGTTTGTTATTTATTGCATCAGATGTAATTCGATTTACGAACAGCATGGTCTGATTGCAAGAACTCAGAATAGAAATCATTTATAGATACTCGTATATATAAAACTTACACCTAAATCCTTGATGTATGCGATATCTTTGGATTCTTTTTTTTCAACTCGTAAGTGGCAATGAGTTCTTGATACATTTAAATTTTTGAGTATGATATCATTGTTTAATCCTCTTCCAATAGTATTCTAAAAAAAATAAAATATAAAAGGTTGAACAAAAATAAGACTAAAATTGAATACAAGTATTCTGAAATATCAATCTAACTCAATTAGTTTAGGAGTATACCTACATAGATTTTTAAGATAAAATGTAAACTTAATTACCTCTACTTTTACAAGCATACAAATTTGAAACAACAATTTGTTAAAGTTAAAAATTTTTAGTTAAATATTTTGTAGAATACATTTAAACAATTTTAATTTAGACAAATGTAGATTTTTTTACTTATGATGATTCAATAATTATAAACATAGGCTTAATTAGGGGGCTTGAGGAAGGCTGAGCCCTCTTGACATAATTCTTATATTCCCATAAACGATAGCTACTATTATTTATACATTTTAGTTTTTTATTAACATCTAGTAATTTTTTTTTTTGTTTATTATTGTAGTGATGGCCCTGTGAATGATGTACCATGTCGTGTAGTGTTTTACTACCCCACCAGGAAGCCATTTGACGCAGCTACAAGGGCTGTGGCAGGTCTTGGGAGAGATATTGAGAATTAATGCACGGTACAGGATTTGAACCTGCGAATCATGCGCCGGACTGCCGGAAGTGTAACAGTGAGCCACCACAATCTTATCATAATATTAATCTTGATATTCTCCCTCTTGGCCCAGAGTGGCTAGAGTGTGTATAGTTGATGAGAGAACACGGCACTAGGGTATGTCAATACTACATATAAATTGTCAATAAAGTAAACACAAAAATAGTCGTCACCCAGAAGAATAGAAACACAATTTTATTTTTATAACATTAATGTATAAATGGTGATAATGACTAATAAGTAACGATGATCGGAAGGCATTTCTAAGTTGTCTAATATAGCTACTGAAAGAAATTTATCAAATGTTTTAAATTGGGAATATATTCAAAAAAATTGTTAATATTGGGCTTAAACTGTACCTAATGACTAGTGTATTATTATTATTACCCATATACATTTCTTAACATTCACTTATATTTTAAGAAAACTAAAAACTTAAATTTGTAACTAAAATAATATCTTACTAATATTATAAGTGCGAAAGTTTGTGACTTTGTTACTCTTACAAGCAAAAACTACTGGACCGATCTTGATGAAATTTTTATACTGTGTGTATTTTAGTCCAACTAAAAACAGACTAATTTAAAAAGGAAGAGGACCAACCCCGGGAGGTGCACCAACGGAAATTTTGAGATTTCAGATGGAAATTTTTGTTTTATAAATGGTTGCCATGGGTTTTTAAGCTATTATAATAACAATAAAAAAAATAAATATTTGCTTTACTTTTTAAATATAAATTATATTTAATGGGATTAAATAAATTTTAATCAATATTTTAATCAACCATGGGTAGAATTAAGTTAAAACGACAAACTTGGTATAACTTTGATACTTTAGATTTAAATCATACACTTACGTACAAACAGCACGGGGTCCGCAATCTACCATAGGTAGATTGCTTACTTGATAATGTACTACTGCAATTCAGAATTTTTATTCCGGACAACGGAAAAGTTAAGATAAATTTTGAACACTGTACACCGAATATTAAATAACGAATTGAACAAAGTTTGAGTCATATAGAGTTGATACATTTTACGGGCAACAAAGTGCACGGGATCAGCAAGTATTTAAATAGTTTAATGTTTACCTCTTCATTCAACTTTTTTATGATTCATATTATACACACTCTATAATAATAAAATAAAATATGAATTTTCGTTTTATTAACAATTAATGTAACATGCTTATTATCGAAATTATAGGGCTGAAGCTCCCACTAACTTTAACGTCTAGTTACCCCAATGCTTATAAGCAGTGTTTGGAAAGAACATAGTTCAGTTCATGAACGCACGTTAACACGTTCACGTTCATATTATATAGTGAATGATACGTGAACATCACTCGGTTTTTGCAAATAGAACATGAACGTGAACGATTATATTTTTAATGAATTTGATCGATTTTTAAGACGTTAAAATTTTAAGATCGTTTTTGTTTACCACTTAATAAATATTATATGCATACAATAAATAAATTATATTATAATAATATTTTCATTTTTCCCATTACCATTCCTATAATATTTATTTGATTGCAAAATATATAAATTAAATACGTGAAATTCCAGTGTCCCCGGCTAGACATACAACTCAACAATAATATTATGATTTCCATGAATTTTTAATAAACCTAATCGGTTTATCATAATAAGTATCCTAGTATTCGCTTCATTTTATCACTAGAAAATCTTTATCAAAATGCAACTCAAATAATGTGTCAGATATTAAAAATTAATTCAGATACTTTAAAAATTCTATAATATGCTCTAAAGTCTAAATTGTAGTTTTATTTTTTGGTTGAGTCATATATGTTTATGGATTTTTAATTTTTATATTGACTGTAGGCTGACGATTCATAAAAAAAAAATTTTATGAATGGCCCAATGAAAGCGTTTGTTTTTTAAAAGAACGTGAACGAGTTCATTTTTTTAGTGAACGTTCCAAACACTGCTTATAAGACTAAGTGTATCTACATTTTTCTAATGATTATTAAGCTGCATTAGATATTAAATAAAAAAAACCCTAATACATCTAAATAGTAAATATTACATAAATTGTTAGGAAATTAATTAGTAATATCTATAATAGTATATTAAATGTAAATACGTACCACTCCATATTTAACTTTATGTACACTTTGGGAAGTATCTTCAACGTTTCGAAGACATTTAAGAGCACAACCAGGCATACATTCTTCAATGTTTTCCATTTTTAAATTATTGCAATCAGGCACTAAAAATAAGAAATGCCAATAAATATCTACAGATCTTATTGAATATTAGGTATATAAAATAATACTTTTTTTTTTAATTTCTATAGAGTACCTACAGTTAATACATACCTACTTAATACGATCAACTCTGTGATAGATATCTATAGTACTATTCATATTATAAATTAACAAAATAACACCAATTCAAGGTGTGAATGGGTTTAACTTGAAACTTTGTTACTATTTTCTATCATGCACCCACTGATCATTACAAGAGTAAGTACCTACCTACTCACGCACTAGGGTGTACATTTTCTGATTGCGTTGCTTGATCTTAATATTGTAAGTATTAAGTAATCAAAAAAACCGCTTACAAAAATGTTTGATGAACTAATCATAAAAATAATAACATAATATACCACAAACCAAGTTTTTAGTTTTTAAGTTTATTTATTTTATTAGATTTAGATAGTTTATGAATGTGTTCGTCATTCGTTTAATGTTTAATCTCTTTTCTATGGAGGTAGTGGGTACCATAGATAAAGAAGTAATATTTAAATCACAAATTAAGATAGAACTAAGATAGTTCGTAATTTAAGTGCAAAATTTTTATAATTTTTTTTTTATAATGAACTATCAACTATAGGCTATAGCACAGAACAATACGATTATAGCGGGAATCAAGAGAAAATAGAGTGGGAGCACATTATTACTATTACTATCATCCAAATGATAACTGAACAAAACAATAATACAGTCATGCTGATAACATATTTTGGAAATCCCATGTGTTTAAGCAACATTCTATAGAAGATAAAGTAAAATTGCCCGGACCTTTTCTTCTAAGGCCGTGGTTCAAACCCTAGATCACCCCAATATACCACAAATGGTGTTCGCTAAACTGGACCGGTTTAAAATAATTATCCCGCACGTAAATGATATGGTCCAAACTTCCCAGTGCATTATTTTTTACACCGGTAACCGGTTTATTCTAGAGACCTTAATCAAACTTTCATAAACATGCATTGAAATTGAATACTTTTGTTATATTTTAATTTTTAAACATTTTTTACCTAACACAAGACCGCTGCCCTTATTATATTATATATAATTTATCTGACCAATTACAATTATTATTTGTTTTTCATTATTTTCGAAAAAGTTACCTAAGTTTCTGATACCTTTTTGTAGACGCTTATGTTCACCAAATCCTTTGACTACCGCTGCCCATTTTTACGGGGGGCTGCAACACAGAAAATTAATGCACTGGAACATAATTTGCAGGAATAATAAATACAGGAAAGGTATTGTAAGGAATTTATTGTAAGAAACAGGAAAGTTATTATCAGGAAATATATTTCACAGGAAAATAAATATTTGGAAATTGACTATTTGAATACCTACTAGGAATGATTAATATATGAAAGGTGTTGTAAGGAACAATAAGTAATAACACACGGAATATTATATTCAGGAAAAATAATTTCGGGATAATTAAAACCAGTGTACAGGAATGATATTTTTCGTTTAATTTGTTATTCGGAAAATATAATTTAGTAGGAAATATCAAATAAGAAAATATTTCTTAAAACTTACAAACTATACCTAGGTATAGTCTGTCTCACGAAAGAACGGGACCGTTTCGCGCATGATTCGATTGGTGAGTGGATAACCACGTGATCACGCTTACAACGAAAAGTTGGTGGGGGGTGCGCGGCGCCGAACGAGTTTTGGTCGGCCACCGGTCCCGTTCTCTCGTGAGACAGACTATACTTATTAATATAAAGACATTTTATTTTTAAGATACAGTGACGTAATATAGGGGTTTTTGGGTGTTGAACCTCCCTCCTTGTTATTTTTTTCACTAGGTATACAAATTAATAAAATTTTTAAAAATATTTTGATGTATGTTATGTGACCCTAGATCATTTCCCAGCTCAAAATAGTATATT
>WHPZ01583409.1:0-16991 GCA_016617965.1 Macrosiphum rosae | reverse complement strand
CGGTGGGCTCGTTTTGGGTGATAGGGGGGCGGTGAACTTTTTTTTCGTTCAAAGCAACGCACCAAGATTTATCTTGGTAAATGTTTTCGTCATTTTTCTGCTAGAACTCGACTACCGGAAAATATTTTAATATTTAATGTTTGTTAGTTTATATTTTAATAGTTTATACATGGATTTAATCCTATATTACTAATTTATGATAGTATACCTAGGTGAGTTTATTAAAAAATGTATAGCTTCTTTTAAAATTTAGTAACTAATATGAAGAGCTTTAATAATGAACCTGTATACGATATTATTTATAATGTTTACAAAATATCAATTCTGTATTTCTGTCGCGGCGGTTTATTTGTACAGTTTATTAATTATATAAGTTAAAACTATTACTAAATGTCTAAATAACAATGTGTTATGTAAAAAATTTTAAAATTATAACACGTATAGTATAAACATGTACGATGTATCTATGTTTTTTTATTTTAATTTACTTCACATTAAAAAGAAACGAGGAAAGAAATTAGTTCTTTTCTTCAGGACACTAACGGTAAAGGATTTATAGTTCCTTTTTTAAGGAACGTGAACGTGATTTATATATTTCTTTTAAAGAAACTTTCCAAGCATTGTTCTAACTCCATCTAATCATGATGCATGGCGTAAATATTACTAAAAAATTTTTCTGGAGGGGGGCCTAGATAAATAAATTGACATATAAAGGGGCAGTTGTATACGTCACGACCCAATACATAAGTTAATTTTAGGTTTGGTTGGAAATCTTTTTTTTATGTGCTAAGCGTATACCCTAGAAAAAAATTACCAATACATCACTGGATATAGATATTAGGAGAACAATAGAAGTTAGGTAGGTACCTATGTTACACTAAATTAATAGTTAACTATAACTTATAAAGTTATAACGTTGGATTTTGAAAAAAAATTTCAAATTACAAATATTAAGAATATACCTATCTTATGACTTATCAGTTATAACGTATTATATTTCTATAAATTAAACCAAAACGTAGGTATGTCTATTTCAAGTACCTACCTATTGATTATAATTTATTATTCTACGACCGGGGACTAGAAAAACGACGACGGCCCAGCGTTTGCATTATTCGATCTCGCGTATTTTGTACAATTCGAGCTAGGAACTAAAATATGCGTCTACGACACTTGGACAGCACATTTTTCGTGTCATTAAATATTTATTTTAAGTCAAAAAAGTAAATTTAATATCCAAATGAATACAAAACAAACTTACTTAAAAATCGACTCTTTCGGCGGAATCCGTGACGTGTGCACTTCGACGACGCGATGTGAAAACGCTCCAGATAGGTACAGATCTGAAAATATTGTGATTTATGAAAAATAAAACTATACGGCACGCAGTATGTTTTTTATTCATGTCTGCTTTGCTTATTGAAATTTTACAATTTTTAATCGACTGTGTCTTCTGCAGTTACTTTGACGATTGCCATAGAATTCAAATGATATATTTTATACTACGTCAATATGATTAATCCACAGATATAATAATAATATAATGCGAGATTTTTTGTCAAAGAGTTCCGTATGTTTAGTAGCAATTTTTTCATTGAATTTTTTATGACAATAACCAAAATAGTTTACAATTTTGAATTTAAATTATAATACTATAAAATATTACTTATTTCAATTATTATTTTCATTTATATTAATTTAATTATTTGTTTAAGAGATAATGCATAGATATTAGAACGACAAACATATTTTAATAAAATCATATTATTTTATGAATCATTAAATAAAAATGTGATTATAAATAAATGTGATTTCTGGTTTTTAGAATTAACATAAAGGTACACAGTAAATACATCAAATTTACAGAACCGACTATAATACCAACTAGATTTGTAAAAGCCAAGTCTAACATTTTCTCCGAATACTGCAGAACACGAAATTTATAATTATTATTTAATGTTATTTTTAATAGTATGGAGTACATTTTATATTTTAGATCTTTAGAGGAGCGATGAATGTATTGATTTTACAGCGATGTGTGTTTTTTAATTTGTAATTTAATTTTTTTTTGTTTATGTACACGATAAGTTGTAAAAATAATGTTTCGATTTTCATATAGGTATTATATATCTATTATACTCATAATTCAGTACTTATGTATTCATATGTTTACTTTTAAACTCATTGCATTTAGTAAATAATAATACACGAAATAATGCTTTCAAGTTATAATTTATTGTTGGTATTAAGTACCTACCCCATAATAGGAAACTAAAACCTTTTTTCCCGATTAAAATATCCAGTTTTGTCAAAATTTTATTGTGGTAGGTCGTAGGTCGTAGGTGTAGGTCGTAGGTGTACCAGCAGAATAAATGTTATACAAATGTATTTTTAGTAGGTATTATTGAGCTGCTGTAAGATCAATAATTTATGAGAATCCTTGTAGTACTTTAATAGGATTATTTATCAAAAATAGTCATTTTATAGTAGATATACCCAAATAATACAATATATAGGTAGTCCATCAAAAAATATTTACTATGAATGTTAATAGTTAAAATATCCATTATTTGTATTTATTTGTTAATAATAATTTAGACTTAAATATTAACAGTAACCGTGTTCATTTCACAAATTATTTTTTAATTATTCTTAATTTAATTTACATATTACATTTATACTTTTGGCATTTATCCCCTAATGCCCTCTGAGTAATTATTAAATGATGAATTTAATAGTAATTACTCTAACCTCAATAGGTAACAAGTTAGGGGATTTCAAAAAGGTATATTATGTAAGTATTTATGGGTGTATTATTAATAATTTATTATATTTGTCTTCCCCCCTAGCAAAATTCCTAAGTACGCTACTGGTTCGGGCTCGCCAAGGTATTTAATAATTTACGCTTTTGGGCGTTGTAAAGGTATTTGCTTCTACATCGCCCAATCAAGAGATTGTCCACGGCAATAAATATTTAAAAAACGTCTAAAAAGTAAATGTAAGCCACCAAAATAATATCAAAAGAAACTTACGCATAAACACTTTAGCATCGACTCTTCCAGTCTTCCGGTTAAAACAGCATTCGTGAAGGGCGCGTCATCATCTTCAATCAAAAATTTCAATATGGAAGGAGGTACCTATTGAGATTAGGTAATGGATAATGACATTTGTGAAAACAGCTTAATAACCAGAATGAATAAAATATGCGATATTTTATAAAATATTTGATTAAATATTAAGGATGGCACCTATTATTATTGTTTGTGCTATTATTTTGATCAAATAAATATTACAAAAACATTACATTTTGGTCCAATGTACAAGAGTAGGTACATCTACTAGTCAGTCATCTCTTGTTTAAAATAGTCCCTATACATACCTGACACCTACAATATTATAAATTATAATACCTTTAATCATGTTCAAAATAAATATTTTGCTCAAATGAATATTTGTTCTAAAATCCAAAAGGCGAAAACCAATAACAAATACCTTAATTCAATTTTTTTTAACAAAACGTCTATTGGAACGACGGTTATCTACGGTAGATAACCTTGAAATAAAAAAAATTGGAACGAATAATAACATTTGATGGAAATATGGAATATGAAATCACAATGAATGCAGTCCCTTACCTCCATTACTCTATGTTTACCTCCAGTCGGCGACAGCCGACCTTGAAACTGCTAAACATCTGACCGACTTCGGTTGGATGCATTGTGTTCGTTATCACCGTTTAATATATTATTAATTATTATTAAATTTAACATACCTACTACATTATAGATATTATTATTTTTGTTATAATATACATGTTATATATAGGTGTACTTAATTTGTAAATTGTAGACTTGTAGTTTGCACGTATGTCTTGCCGTACTAGTTAGTAGTTAATTGCATCAAATTATAAAGTATATAAAACGATGAACGAGTGGCTGGAAGAAATCATGAAGGCTTATTTCATTTCATTGTTTTTCTGTCATTTTTTATCTTCACCATTTTAAGTTTGACGAGTGCGATCTAAGACCCACTGTCTATTCGCGAATTTTGCAACACTAACCTAACCGGGGTGCACAGGAGAACACCGTTGAATCGATCATATTATTCTGCTAGTTCTGCTTGTAGAATACATATATATATATATACATAATATTCGTAACGTCTACTGCGAATACGAATTAATAATATGGTGAGTTGTAATGATAGACCAAGGAGATTTCCGTCTCGTTCTGCTGTTATAAATCAGACAGAAAATCACCAAAACATTTCGTTTATTATAATTTTTAGTATCATTGTTATTTATTTGATAATCGTCAAGTAGACAAATATATAACTGTATGTGACTATTATTTGGTACAGTGGACGGATTTTTTATATTATTATGAGACTGTTTTTAAATCTTGTAATTCATGGTAGATATCTACTATATAGTTTTATATTGCCATATTGGTAGTAACTAGTATTACTCCAGATTATATTAAATAACAATAACTATGATAATACTTATTACTTTTTACATAAACCACACCAAGAAGTTAGATGATAGTCTGAATTATTATTGATAAAATGTTTTAGTGGATTGATAAACTTGTAAATAGGTATATTATTTTTCAGAACAAATGATAAATTTATGTAAATGAGTTAATGTAAAATGCCATTAGATGGCAGTAAATAAAGTGGAATAGCTATAACATGTTTTTCTGAAATTTATATATTTTTTATTACTTTTTTATAAATTTCTAGTTGAATCATAAGTTTAAATAAAACTTTAAGTTGGAAATGTTGTACTTTAAGTGGTTGACAGCTTTAAGTATGTTGTTACATAATTATTTATAACTTATTAGTTAAACTTATAATTTTGGATTTTAATTGTATTTCAGATAAAGTATAATTAACATAGAATGTTTAGTTGGAAAAATGATTGCTATGGAGGTTATGGAACTGTTCACATCATTAGAATCCAACATTCCCAAAGAAGTAGAAGTTGTAAAACACAAATTTCATGAACAATTTAATATCGGTAAACAATTTGAATTTATCTTAAAAAATTTGAGTAAAAATTATAGATTAGTATTCATTTTAATAAACAGTAAAAGAACCATGGCTGTTAAATGGAATGTATGATTATTTTATGTCAACTGGATCACAAAGAGCTGTAGAAGTATTAGTGGCTGTCAGGGAACCACATGACAAGTATCTCTTTGATAGGTAATATTTTCATTAATCATAATTATTCATAAATTAAAAAATATAATTTTGACGTATAATGTATTTAGGCTTGTTGATGGCTTACGAAGTACAAATCGTCTTCAAGCACTTACATTACTGGGTCATGTAGTAAAAAGACAACCAACATGGTTGATTAAAATTACAAACCATCATTTACTCAAGGAATTAATAAAACTTTTAAAGGTATGAATTATTTATTTTATTTTACTAACGGACATAATATTATGTACAATAAACGATATAATTATAAGATAACAAGGTCATACATATAAGTAATAACAATAATAATATTAGGTACAATTAAAGTCAACATTCTACATTGAAGAAATTAAAAAACCAATGATTACATAACAGGGTTCATGAGATTAGAAGGGGTGTTTGACACATCATGTGCACAATCGAAAGGTTACGAGTGCAGTTTGTGGTGTGGAACAGGATTACAAAGGGAGTGAAGTTTTGAAAGAAGTATGGAGGACTTTGAAATTTACTAGTGATACAATTTATGTGATAGAAGAGATTGGGGCATCAAGAGTGCCAATAATAAATTATAAGTTTGCTGAATTTTAACTATTCTGTTTCTGTCAGTAAAGGTGCTTAACCTTTTAACTGTTACACTATTTATCCTCTGCTACCTTTGTATGCAACATAAAATATTGAATATTAACAAAAAAATGTTTATATACATATTGCGATCTATTTGAACTAGTTATTTAAGTTTAAAATAATGCGAGCCAGGGTTTCCTAAAATGTGATGGTTACCGACAAATGATAATATTATAAATTCAGGAATCTTTTAGTACATTTGGAGCTGTGAAAGGGTTAAACGAAGATAGTGTAGGACATTAGAATAAGCATGTTGAAGGTGTTCAATATCTAGTTCATGACCTGCAAAACATAGGGAACGGCGTTGACTTCATTATAACTAGGAGGCAATGTGTGTTGTGGCGGGTTCCATAACACTGTAGAATATTCAACAATTGAATACACCAAGGAACAATAGATTGCAGAGCCGTTTTAAGATGAAATTCATATGCAACACATTTTAAATTATACATTTAATATATTTTATTTATTAATACTTTTTTTTTTCAGTCCGAAAATGAAATAATTACTATTACTAGTGCTTTACTTGCTCTTAATGTACTTTTGACTGTTATTCCTGCACTTATTTCTTCATTTCTACCTGATATTTTTGAAGGATTTAGGTATGTATCATTATTTTATTAACTTACTTTTGTAAATAATAAAAAATATTTTTTAAACTTCAGTCGTTTGGCGGCTTGGAATACTTCTCAAAAAAACAAAGTTCCGGAAATACATTTATTCCATCTTCAGATATCATTATATGTATTATTTGTTCAGCTATATAGTATGTATCCATGTTCATTTGTGTTATATTTAAAGCAACAATATAGTACACCTGATTTAGTTTTCACTCATACAATTAAAGTAAGAAACATTTATGAAATATTTTAATTGTATGTATAACTGTCATTCGTTTTTTAATTTAGCCCATGATAGAAACAATGCGTATGCATCCAAGTTTAATTGTGAGCAGCAAAGATGTGGAAACATCAGTTCATAGGTATGTACATATTATTATATACTTTAATATAATTTATAATGTAAGTATGTTAATTACTTCACATCATTATGAAATTCTTTAAAATAAATTCTATCATTAAGTGTAATTCATAATTAAAAAAAAAATGATTGACTAGTTTAATATCATCTGTTTTTATTTCTGACTTTAATGTGTTTAAAATATTATTTTACAGGTGGAAAAAAATGGAGCAACATGATGTTGTTATGGAATGTACAAGATATACTCTATTGGAAAATGGGGATAGAAATTATCAAAATCCTTCAACTTGGACAAATGCGGGGTCAAATTTTTCATCAGCTCTTGGTAATCTATAATTTAAATTACCTAACATGATATTTTACAATAAATTGTATTTTTCAATTGCTGTTTAATTTATGACTATTTTACACTGTAGTAAAATACATTATTATAATTAATGCTAAATAAGGACTATAAAAAGAAATTGGAATTAATATTATATTATATTACTAAAATTCTGAAATAATCAAACTATAAAAACTACTTATAAATTATAATATAGGTCATCTTATTATGGGCATGAAATTTAGTTGGTTAAAGTATGAATCATATTAAAAGTAATTAGGAATAATAATTCAATTATTTAGCAAATGGAAAATCTAACAATTTATAATAATGCCTGTTTATAATGAATATGTTATGACACCAATCAATTTTCAACCTGTCTGAAATATGTTTAGAAATTTTAAAATCAAGTGTTGGAGCAACTGGAGATATTATCAGTGTAAATAGTGTCAGAGACAGAGAATTATGGAGTCCAATGTTATATTGTGGTGAATTTGATAAAGATACTGTTAAATCTATTCCTACCACTCCAAATATACAGGTAAAATTGATGTATAACTAATAAGTGTTAATAAATATAAAAAAGCAAACTTATAACTTTAGTTATTATATTTTAGAACTACTATAAGCCATTGATGTGCAACCATAACGAACATTCACCTCCAGAAGCAGCTATCGAAGCCACTCCAGAAACAACTCCAATCAGGGTAAATATTTTTTTAATCATTATCCATCTTACACATGAACAACATCGCAATCTTTCTTAATATTTTAAAATGCTCATAATCACTTAAAAATTAAAATATCGTAAAAAAAACTATTGACCGAACACAGATAATGTTCTTACCTTTAAGTTTGATAATAAGTCAGTTCATTCTAATACCATAACTATTGAAACGGGTAAACAAAAATTTGGTATGCTGTACGGAATGTAATTCTGAAGCAACATATGCGGGTATGTCATCTTAGTATAATCATAAAAATATATTTAAAAATTGGTTAGTTTGCTATTATTTAACCACAGTAATCTGTTTAAAATAAAAATACTTATTATCTGTTTCAATACTTGTTTTTTTTTTTTTCAATTGTCAACCTTTTTAACTTCCTCTACTTAAAACACTAAATAACTATTGAATTTAAATTTAAAACGTCTTGGTTTATTATATTAATTTCTAATGAAGAATAAATGTATTCATTTTTATGAAATAATTTGATCTAATATTAAACTGTAAACTACATTTTTATAATTGTTTAAAATTTAATTGAGTGTAATGCATTTTCTTTATTATATTTATAAATCCCACCTTACAAATATTAATCACAGCAAATTAAATCATTAAAATAAAAACTTATTAATTTCATATTCATTGTTCATCTCATATTATATTTGATGGTCTTTTAAAGTCATCTATAAACAATAACCATTAATGATTTTCTTAAATTCTTGATAGCTCCTACAACCTATGTAAACTAAATTTATGATAAAATTATAAATTTAATTCAAATCATAGTAAAAAAAAAGGAGTAAAGTAGGTAACCAAAGCTGTTTTGGTTTTTAATATCGATTTTATAAAATATATGTAGCCTTCAAAAAATCCATCTTATATTCTATGTGGTAGTTGTATATCTTCAAACAATTGTTTTCTACTATCGCTTCATTTATATTGAAAAATATGTGAATTATGATTTATTCCAATCAATGTTGAAAGGATGTTTTATATCAACAATCGAGGTTGCCATCTATAAACTCGACTGTAGTCAGAGCATTGAATTCATTTGGTAAAGACAATTTACCTAGACGTAATTCATCAACACCAAATTCTCAGCCTAGTTCGCCATTGAAAAAAGAAGGGTTTATTTTTCCTACCGAAGATATCCAATCACAGTCACTTGTTCGTAGAGTGGACAGAATGATAATGGAACGGAATCAGGTAGAATTAGGACAAACTATCAGAAAAATGTTATAAGAAATAAATATTTAATATATTATTAAAAATTTTTTAAATTATTATTTTTAATTTTGGAATGTTTTTTATTATTATTTTTCAGATAACAGATTCAATTAAAGATGAGAATAATGTACGTTCTGAATCAAAGCCTATTGCAGCTCAAATTCAACTACCAAATAATCCTGAAATATTACAAGTACTGCACTAAATACTATCTTAATATTATTAAATATTTGTATGTAGTAACAAGTAATTAATATTTTAAAGACTGGAGACGATGATATCATTGAATGTGATCAACAAAGTAATGGGTCACCATGTCAAACCTATGAGGGTGGATTACATATGCCTGATTCTACTTCTTTAAAAGAATTTGTTATGAGTGTTCGAACACGAAGACGTTATCATAGTCAATGTACTCCAGAGAAAACTATAAACGTTACTGGTAAATAATATAATATTTACCTTACATTTTTAATAGATTTATATAATTTTTTTACATGTATAATATAAAATGGAATTTTCACTTTAGGACAAAGTACTGATAGCAGCCCTAAAAAAGGACCTGAATTTTCATTACTTAGTGTTCGAAGAGCAAATTCATGTCCCGAGATTAAAAAAACCAATGGGAGTAGTATTTCTTCTGGCACTTCACCATTACAAGAAGAAACTGAAGAGGATCATCATGGAGATGGTATAAATATTAGTAATGGCCATGTTACTTCACTACCAGTAAGTATATTCAAACTGATTCAATCATCTAAATTATTGCTTATAATCAACAACTTATTTTACAGAAAAAAAAATCAAAAAATGATATTAATATAACTAATGTACAGACGGTTTCCACTCAAACAGATCATATTTTACCTTATGAACATTTGTTTTATAGCATATTTCCTGCATATAATAATGATCCACACAATAGTAAGTTTTAAAATAATTGTAATAAGTTTGGTTATAATATATTATCAACTATTTTATTAATTTATTGTAGGTGGTAAAAGTCAACAAAACATTTTTAATAATCAAGAAGATGAGTCTTTATGTTTAATTGAAAAATATGTGCGCACATCGGCAATAGTTCTTAATCATCGCCATACAGCACAATCTAGTGATGATGTCAAATTATTGCAAGACCAAATCGCTTTGTTAACATTACAATTACAGTTTGAACGTAACCGTAGAGAAGTTCATGCAGAACGAAATCGTAGACTTTTAGGTAAATCAAGAAGTAGTCGAGCTGTTGATGAACACAATTCTGCTCTGGTGAGTCAAGGGTTAAAATATTGGCAGAAAACATCGGAAATAAAATGTAAACTCTGAATTATTTTTTTTTTATTACAGAAAGATCAAGTTTTAAAATTACAGATTGAAATAGAAGATGGAACTTCAGGGTTTGAAAAATTGAGGCAAGACTCATTAAAACAAGTTAAAGACCTTAAAGAGAGAGTATCACATTGGCAAACTGAAGTTAGAACATTTTTTTTTATATTATTTTAATAAATAGTTAATTGATTGTTATAATTTAGTGTTCAAAATATCAAGAGGAAACTAAAGAAGCTAAAAATAAATGCTTATCATTAGAACAGCTTTATAATGGAGAGAGATTGAAGACTGCCGAGGTTACTAAAGTAAGTGTGTACACATAAAAATGTGATTATGTATATACCCTTTTTTGAATAAGAACGCTCCTGGCCACCTGACAAGAAACAAAGTCTGGTTTAGTTTGATCCGTCCCCTTCCACAGGCCATTGTAGTTCACACCGAGCGCTCTCCTTTACACCACACTCCCTGCCATATGTGCGAACGCAATGCGTTCTTATTCTGGAAAGAGTATAGAAGGTTGATTTCATTATTTTCTATTTAGCAATTATCTGAGACTAAAGCAGAGCTGTTCAACACTTTAAGTGAACTAACTATTGTTCAAGCAACCGCCAACATTAGTAAAGAACTAAAAAATACAGTGATAAATTTGCAACGTGAACTAGTTATGAGAGGTGAGATGCAATCTCAACAGCATGATGTTGTTTCTCATGTAAATGCTCTTAGATATGATGCCAGCAATGCTATGTTGAGTCAAGAATCATACAAACATAATATAAACGGTATGTGTCATGAAATATATATTACTTATAAACACAGGCAGGGCTCGGGCTTGATAGTCAAATAAGCGTTTTAATATGAGTTAAAAAGACTTAGATTTATCATTATATGCTTTAAAGTAATTTATAATTGTTATGCTTTAATAAAATAACTTTATCATTAGCACAACAAAAGACTACATACTCCATATTCATATTTAAAAGACCAAAAATTAATAATCATCACTATAGTATATTGATAATCTATTCTAGCTTTCTGCGGTCAATTAGAATTTAGTAATAATTAATAAATAATTTTAGTAAGTTTAATGAGTTTCCTCTTATCCCACAATATACTTATTTATGAGGATCTATTTTATATTTTATACCTTGTTACTTCGTTTAACACGTAGACTGCGTATGTCTTTTTGCAGTTTTCACCCAGTGGGTATGATAAAAGTAAAAACAAAAAAAATAAAGAAACTGCTCATAACGACGTATGTATACATATTTAAAAATATGCGTTTAATCCAAGCTAAATAATATTAAAATAGCATTCAGCCTTAGGGAATTTTAAACCATTTATTTTAAAAGTATATTAGAAAAAATTTAGCGTCAAACGCGTTGCTGAATGATACTTATGATACTTACAATTGGCATCACTAAGCAGTCAACGTGTTAACTGTATATCTATTTGTTTTTAAACCTCATGAATTATATTACTACCAATAATATAATGTCAGAAAAGTACACTGTGTGACTTTTTAGTTAATGCCAGTCAATATCAATACTCATTATTTTTAACACAAATATAATAGGTATATTAGGTAATATTTAGGTATAAACTTTTATTTTATGTAACAAATTATTATTTATTTTATGCATTGGGCAGTATACCTACATTAAATTAAATTTTTTTTAATGTACCTGTACTATATTTTTAATTTTTATTTGATTTAAATTCATATGCCCACTAGGTATTTAAAGTTTAATTAATAATGTTATTGATATTTAGAAGAAAAAAAATTAGCCTGAAACCGTATTTGAAACACTCATATTCTTGAAATAGTGAACTGGGGTGCTCCTAGTCCGCCTCTGAATTAAGTTCCTTTCAGGTTTTCTTGACTCCCCTCCTTTCCTCTTAGTATTTATTAACTTAAATGTCCCTACAATATTAACTTGAAAATCATTCTTCTC
The DNA here is from genome assembly GCA_016617965.1 of Macrosiphum rosae. Classification (NCBI taxonomy): domain Eukaryota; kingdom Metazoa; phylum Arthropoda; class Insecta; order Hemiptera; family Aphididae; genus Macrosiphum; species Macrosiphum rosae. Next base: position 4,623 of record WHPZ01583409.1, on the reverse strand, counting down.
TGCACAACCAACTATTTTAAAAATTATTACCTAATAATAATAATTTATTACCTATACGATAAGGCTTGCCAATGATGATCGGGTGCAAGCCCAATATCCTTTAATAAATACAAATTAATAAATATTTTTGTTATTACTTTATTAGAGCTTCAAAATATGTTATACCATAAATCTGCATTGTTAGAAGCATCAAACGCCCGTATTGCTGATTTAGAGTTGAAATTAAATAATAAGAATGCATTTATGCAAAATGGTAAATGTGAAATAGAAAAAGTTAAACACCAATTTAACAAAAAATTATTAGAGGTAAAAGAAGAATGTAGAATTTTGAAAGAAATACAATGCCAAAATAAAGAATATAAAGAAGAAGAAGAATCAAGGAAAAAATTTTTGGAAGAACTACCTAAATTCAGCTCTGACTTGGTTATGGTGGACTCAAACACTTCAGTCAGTGATCAAGATGCAAACTTTAGGCTTAGTATGATGTTGGCGGATATTGATGACAACTGTGACAACACCCCCGTTATACCTACAACTCCAAAGTAAATACCAAATATAATTAGTTTTAAATTTTAATAAATGTATAGTGTTAAACATTACAATTTGACCATTATAATTAAATAATAAAAATGTATTATCTTAACAAAATTTGGTTGTATAATATCATCGGCAGTTCCTGACATTTTTCAACTTGAAGCATCATAAATAAAGTTTTGTAAATTAACTGATACATTGTTGTATATTCTTTTTTTATTCTCTCAGTGTTTGGTGTATGATAATAATTTGTATTATGTATTTTTCTATTGTTTTGAATATGTTAAATATTGGACATAATATTATTAAACACTTTATTGTGAATTAATTATTTTAAAATATCAATGATTGTTATTTTGAAATGTTGTATCGAACATTTCAAATAGCAATAATAGTAAGATATTCCATATTCATTTCAAATTCTCATCCAAAATTAAACTTATATACTCCATTATTGTGATACTGAAGATTGAAACAATTACTAATGTACAATTTTTAATATTTTTAAAAATAATTGTAGTGTACCTATTACAGCTGTTGTTACTCAGAAAATTTGATGTTAGGGTATAGCTCTATTGATCTAATCTATTTTGATCTTTTTCAGGTAAACATTATGATCTCAATGGTACTGGATACTTAACATCATTTATATAAAAGATTTAAGTGTACAGTGTAAAGGATATTCAATAAAACAAAGCTAACATTTTTGTTAAACAATTAATAATCTACATTAATTATACATTTATTTTTCAACATGTTAATATTTTGTGTCTGTGGCATTAGTAAAGTTATTTCATACATAATTTTTACTATATATACACACGTAAATGCATGGTATTCAATTTAAGAATTTGTATTATATAATTATTATATATTATATGTGTCTGATTGATTAGGTACTGAATCGTTGTGTCCAACTAATGAATTTAATTATTGTCTTTCTAGGTTTTTTTTACATAAATTATTCATTTTTATACCTATTGATTTTTATTTCCATTATGAAAAACTATTATTTAAAATGAATAACCAATATGCACTTATTGAAAATGTATTATTGTAAATGTCTTTTGATAAGTTTGAATTCAAATGTAAATGAAGAGTTTATATTTTTTGGTCTAGGTATAGTATGTTTATGTATTAAATGACTAATAATTTCAATGAATTTAGATGAAAAAAATAGCTGTTCAAATCTGTGGTTTGTAAATGTTGCATGGTTAGTCGAAATGTTATCTCTTGTGGCCATTTTAAACATCTATTTTAGCAAGACAAATTTTACTATCCTTTAATGTACAGAATGATTTCAATTAGACATTTTATTCTTCAAACATTGCATACAGTCGTGCATAAATATATAACTATTAATGTTTTCACAAATAAATAACTCGTCTAAAATCTATTTCTATAATTGTATTACATTAAAATTAATGTTTCAATAAATGTTATTTTTTTATGCAACTGCAAGTTATACCTACTTCACAAGTTATAATTTAATTGTTATCGAAACTTCTACCTGTGTTCTACTGTAGTATAAAATATGTACCTTTGACATAATATTCTCATTTTATTTTGGATAAAAAAATATTTTTAGATAAATTATGTGTTCAATTTGAATTCTTTAGTTGAGTGATAAATGATAAATCATTTTATATGAAAAACGATTATGTGTGCAAGACTCTTTTTCAGGTATAATATTATGTCGTGATAACAATATGTCAAGGCATGGATTACGACCGATTATATACCTTCTATTTTAATATCAATCATGACAATAATTGAGTATATTTATAATAAATAATAATGTAGGTATGTAGTATTCAAGTATTGTGCGTACGGTGTAACTATGTTATGTATGTAATATGTACCTACTACCTATCATTTTTATAATCGGCTATTTTTCATAAAAATAAAATATTTTCATTAAATACTTAGACACCTTTGGATAGGTACCCATAAGAGTTTGACTGAAAAATACTAAAGCCTGTTTATATATGACACGTGACTGTCCGTTACAAAAAGGTTTAATAATATTATATAATACTATATTGTATACTATATTAGTATAATAATACTATATTGAAATATAGTGGCGTATAGGAACCAATCACCTAATTTCAGATTTGTTCCATAATGTTTACAGATCATTAACTATCCCTAGATATAGGTTATAGCCACAGTAAAATTATTAGGTAGGTACCTACCTGGCTACCTATATTAAACATTTAATGAGGGCCTGTTCATCCTATCGCCTTATAGGTATGAGATTTAAAATATAAATGAATATAAGAAAGCAATTTATAGACTTTCTTTTAGGCATATTAATACATTTTAAAAATAATACATTTTTGTGATTATTCATATTAACACGATTAGAACTCTTTCAGTTCTTCCGTGGTTATAGTAGTTTGTTCCAAGTAAAAATAATATTTTTATTATTACTTATTTATTTGTTCTCTATACTATTGGTATTATGGGTATTAATTAACTCATTACTGTTAGGTAGGTAACAATTTTGCCTTAGTAGGTAGTTGGTCATTATTGTCAGACTACACCAAAAATGTATTAGGAAATAAAAATTATAAAAATAATAAAATTTCAAAATATGAAATACGAAATACTCGTTTAAAGTCAGATTTAAGACACATTGTATCTGCGCTTCCATTTTATTTTAGGGAGGTCGTTGAAAGCGTTTTACAAAATATAGGTGCGAATGCACACTTTGCTACCCCTCCCGGCACCCGGGCACCACCAACAAATTACTTGCCTGAAGTACCTACCGTAGAATGGTGTGAATAGGTTCGTGGTATAAATAGCCTAAAAAATAATAGTATAATAATACACCTATGTGTCTAAAAAATACTATTATAATATTTGGTTAAAAATTCAAGTTTACAGTTGTTCATTTTTTTTAAATTACAACAGTTTTTTTTTTACAATGAGTAATTTTTAAGGTAGGTATTCTACGACCTAATCTAAATTTTTTTTTAATTTCGACCCACCAAACTTTAAAAGGGTAGGTAATTCACTTGTCAGTTGTCGGTATGAAGAATTTCTTTCTGGTCTCTACAAAATTTGGACAGTGAACAATAATGTGCTTGACTGCCCGAGTCTGTCCACTATACGTTACATGATGGACATCAGGAAACCACGAGGAACCTCGACGTGTCCTCACTCCTCGTGTGGCCAAGTCTAGGCCTACTTCAATACTTCATCGTTGATGAAAGCCCGGATTAAGGGGGGTCCATGGCCACCGGTCCTCGATAGTTAGAATTTATTTAGGGGCCTCAGATTTGTCCATTGCTTTTTTCGTTATAGGCTAGGTATTGTGTAGGACGTAAGTACATAGTGTAAATTAAAAATAAATATTAATTATTATTAATGTTTCAATGTTTGGAAAGTTGGACCAAGCAGGAAATAGATTTTTTCCGAAGTTGATCATCATATAATAAATATAATAACCAGAAATTCTAAAATATCGTTCAACTATAATAGGATACAATTATTACAATTAACATACAATTACAGAAATTAAATCGATATAATATTTTGGTCTAAAATATTTACTCGTCTAGTATGCGTTCAAAGCTGTTGACGAGTGTTATATACTTACATCTATGTATCAATAATTCTGAAGTGCTTGTGGCCTGTGGAAAAAAATAATATTACCTATGTTTGACAAACGAAAATAAACGATTTTTAAATATTGAATCAATGCTAAGTCAGAACGATTCGTAGGTTTATCGTTTATGATATAATGTAAGGTTATTTTAGCTGTGCTTGCTTTACAGTGCTTTAAAAAACGTCAATACTTCTTGTCTGTTTCGATATGAATAATATTATCGAATCGATATTTAATAATTGTTTGAAACGGGTGTTTACTGATAAAATAATCACCCTGCTATTAGGTATAGGTACGTAGCTTAATATATATTATCGCAACTTTGAATACGATGTACGACAAGGTTGGGTAAAGTTTCCACACCACCTGTTGGCTTGTTAAACGACAAAATAATATTATAATATCATATCGTCCATATTTAAGCATGAGGTATTACCCGTGGCGCGTTTTTTTTATTGTGGTATCCCCGGTAG